>LUCM01011524.1:0-32263 GCA_008360955.1 Fasciolopsis buskii
GACCGCGTCTCCTACTCCCGGCTTCTGGCCAAAATTAGGACCTATGGAATAAGAAATCCCCTCTTATCTTGGTTATCATCCTACCTTTCCGATCGCTTTCAAGTAGTCAATATTACCGGTTGTTTTTCCCAGCCCTCTGCTATTGCCAGTGAGGTCATTCAGGGGAGCGTCCTTGGTGCCCTCCAATTCCTGCTATACATTAATGATATCTTTTACGTTATTCTTCATGGCCGATGACATCAAAATAGTATACTCTGTTGAGGCTGCTTCATTTAAATCCACTCTTGCGCTTATCAATGAAGACCTAGAGTTTCTTGATAACTGGTGTTCCAAGTGGCTCATGAAGTTCTTCAGTGACAAAAGTTCTCTGATAACAAATAAATGCCGTGTTCCTCCGGGCGCCCTCTCTATAAACGGCATGCCAATTTTTGTCTCACACACAGTTAAGGACTTAGTGTTACAATACTCCTGCTCTTTGAACTTCCACGAGCAAGCCCACCATCAGACCGCTGCAGCCAAAAGAACCGTTACAATGACCTTAAGCACATTCCGCACTCAAGACTGCAGAATTATCACCGTCAAGTCCCATGCTAGGCCCCACCTCGAGCACTGCCGGATTATCTTCACGCATATGCGTAAATTCGATCAAAATGCAATCGAGAATGTACAACGGACGTTCACTAGAAATCTCCTAGGTCCTTCATCTAGCTTAAACTACAGGGCCAGATACGAGCTGCTTGAAATCGAACCATTAGGGTTTCGTCGAGTCAAATTATACTTTGCAGCTCTCTTTACTTCTTGCCATAATAATGTCCACTCTACCACGAGCGTCATACACGACGCCGGTAGTCCCCCATATCCACTTCTTAGTAGATACTACTCGTTAAGAACACCTCCGACTGGACTATCGTTCAGGGAAGAAATCATCACAGTTGCTAACTCTAAACTGTGGAACAAACTCCCTGGTTCCCTGCCACCGGGCCCAAATTCAGCCCAGTTCAAAGCCCATCTGGCAAAGTTGTTGGGTGTCCAGTTCTTAATTAACCTGACACGAGCTAACATTCGACTAGACGAGGCTTACGAACATGGGATAGGATTTTAGTTCGTGACCGAATCTTTGCTGAGATCACCATGAGGGTTTCGGCTTCACCTCCGACTTCTTCACCTTATCACACGTCCCCACTAATGTACTTTTTACCTCCGTTTTAGTGATGTACCCTCTTCACCAGTGGCTTAGTCAACTAACTCTCGAAATTCTCTCAATGTGGGCAAAGAAAATTGTCAGCGCACTTATTGATGGGTCCATGCTCTTATCACATCCTGTGATTTATACACCAGCCTGTGTACTCCTCGCTGTCCATGACATCTTATCCTCTTTACTGGCTTGGCAGAGCTGAATAGGTCGTTCTTGGTGGTCCCTAACATTCAACTAAGTCTAAAACTGCTAACGTAGCTCATTCTAGTTACCACATTTTACGGAATAGATGCGCTATGCTGTAGGTATGTTGTCGCGATTCAGCAACCAACATAACCCAAAGCTAGCACTACTTCTCCCTTTTGCGTTCTAGATCTCGCACCCGGAGGAGACGCGCTGTTATTGGTTCCGTCCTCGTAATTGTGATTCCAAATCTGCTATCTTATCAGTCCTGCTGGGAACCTGTTAGCTTGAACTGGTGCTTGAGTTCTGGCCCGGTCAACCGAAACTACGCGGATTATCGCGTTAGATATCCCAACTCGCATCTTTGCAATTGGATAAAACCGCGATTACTACTGCCTCCGGAACGGCCTGCACACCTCATATTCCCCACCCGTACTGCTGACTAGTGTCAAAAGCCGCGACAGCAAAAATAACAGCATAGAAGACATTCGTGGCTAGTGTATTCGTGGAATGTTCTTACACAAGATTTCTCTTATTTGAAGCACCTCCTGGTACAGCTTGCTGCCATCTGTATGTGAATATCACCACTATTCTTGAGAGTTTCATATCCGAAGCTTCACAAATTTTCTTCAAATAGTTTGAGACAGCCTTGACGGTCTTCCTCCGCTGTTAACATTTTTTTGACCATCTGTTGTCAAATACGTGTCTCATTCAATTTGCCTGACGTTCCGCCTGGTTTTTACCACTTCCATCCATCTACTGTTTTAACACTGCCTATTACCTCGTCGGCTCAAATTTTCCGCCCATAGCGTAGCGCCCTTTTCGTTCGGAGACTACGGCCATATTTCGGCATCCGCTCCGGCTATGTTTAGAGTCAGCACCGCGCACATTTATCTCACTTAAACACGAAATGAATCGTAGCCTGAAGCTCGCATACAGTCTCAGGAAACTGTGTTTTTGAAAAATTAAGTTTCTGGTTTTCGCTTCTCACTGGCATACTTGCACTTTCCCCATTGCTTATCAGCATCTCATTTCACTTTCCATTGTGCTCCTTCAATAACTTGCCCCATTTTCTTACTGTCATTTGCATTTCCTGTGCACCATCCATGGGATAATTTGAACTTGTCTCGTGTATGCCTGTCGAAAATCGAGAAATGTACATTGTTGTTATTATTATTAAAATTTTCATGGACGCCGCCGCACCTTTCAAGAACATGTAACTAACTACCAACAAACGGCCCTCCGCTAGATCCCAACCATGTGCAGAGGCTTTTCAAGGTGCAGCTGACGAAAAACGCTCTGTAATTCAAAATGGGTGTCTTCTTCTGACACCTCACCCAGTTACCTTGCTGACACAATTCCGTGGGCAAACAAGTGTTCAAACATTTCACGCTTAGCGGCTCTTGACTCATAATTATTGAGGTCGCTATTCACATCCCACCTCTTCCCACACGTACCCACCGACACTTTCCTAACTCATCTTTGCCCAAAGCTCCAACCAACGCCCACTCTGTAGCACCGTCGACAAAGATGGTTCTAGTTAACCACACCCCTTATTCGCTCTTGCAGGCCCTAAGTCCCTGAATGCTTAGTGACGCTCATGACAATATGGATAGAGACATCATTCTAACCCGGCGTCCCGCGATCCTCCATAACAGAAAGAATCCGCTTAATTCGTGAAATTCTCTTCGAAACCTTTTTATTGCCGCGACGCTCACGAATAATTGCGAAGCGCTTTATCCTCTTCCTTTAGATTTATCAAGGCTCCATGTCTCAGCCCTTTCCGGAGGTTTGGTTAACCCATTTACACGCACATTCTAAGCCCTCTAGAGTAATTAATAAGCTTGACTTTCCCAGGAGCATCCATAAAAACCCAACTGCACAGGTTAATCACTGCTGTTCTACATGGTTTTTCTGCTGGTTCGGATAACCTGCAGGTGACGCTATTTCACGTGCCCCATTACTCTGCCAGGAATGCATAATCTGTTCACTTTTCTTCCTCTTCTCACTTTGTTGACCCTGCCAAGCTAACGATCCTACTTATCCACTGTCGGTCGGCAGTGAAAACGTTTTACCCTCTGTGCAAATATGTCATTACGTCTGGCCCAGACGTTATCTTCTTAACCAAGACGTGCTTACAATAATAAGCTCCGTCTGTTCGCTTTCCTTTAACCTTGTAAAATATGTCAAACAAGAGCAGTCCTACCGGAAGAGGGGATGCCCGGTAACCGACAACATTAGGTACCCTGCTTAGTGGTATGAACAACCCATACTTGCATCTGCTAGCGATTCTATATGGGTGATCATGCAGCTGACGACATCGTCCCATTACTTCAGTTGCATGCACAGACCTCTCAAGCTGCGTTGATCTGATGTTGGCCTCATTTTGGACGCACTCAGATATCACTCTCAATCCTATATTGGTGATAACTTGATTGCCGGGGGCTTCAGTGCCCCTAATATCAGCTGGAATCCCCTCAACTCCCAAATCATTAACATATTTCTGTTTGCCGCTTTTTGCACTGGGTAATGCACGCAGCCGTACACTGATATCCGCCGTCAAGCTCCGTCCGCGTTGTGCGACAGTAATGAGCACATTTAGTGCACTTAAACACGAAATGTCTTGCAGTCCGCTGCTTGCAAACAGTCCCAGGCAATTCTTTTCGGTAGTGAAGATTAACTTTCCTTCTTTTGCTCTTTGCTGGCCTGCTTGTTCGTTCCCCATTTCTTTGCAGTATCTCATTTCACCTTCCAGTTATCTTTAGCAATAACTCAACGTTGCTCCCAGCCGCTTATCCTATTCGGCTTTCTATCATCTGCATCTCCTGTGCATCATCCTTGTAAAAAGTTGATCTTGCTTTGCGCATGCCTGTCGCATATCGAGAAATATACAGTATTATTATGGGATAGTACACTAAATTAGCCACTCCGGTATGGAGGCCTCGAACAATCATAGATCTGATCCAGCGATAATAGAATCATCACGCTGCCCTTCGCTCGTGCACCATTCTAGTAGTTTATAAGCTGCGTGGTGAGCCGAATACTGGCCGTCATTTTTCTGCAGGGGTAATAATTTTCCCAGCCCAAATTATTTTCCTCTCCCCTGCCTATACAAGCCTGGGCGTGTATGCTGATACTGTTTACAACCGATAGGCATCAAATTATACCTTCCCCATAATTCCACACTTTGCACCTTGTCACAAAAGTACCGTTTCTAACATCTACATATTTGTTTAACAACAGGCTTTTAAACTCCATTTCAATTTATGTATAACGCTCAAAGTAACTCGCAACTTTTGACGTCCGGATCACGCCTTACCAATGAAAGCGCTTCTCGCGGTGCTTAACATCACCCATACCTAAAATATTTGGCGGTACAACCTATGTTCTCCGCACTCTTGCTGCACTTCCACCTCAGTTTAAGTTCTTGTAGACAGCATGTTACCCAAACAAAAGCATCTATGGCTAGAAGCTGAACATGCTCTAAACATGGTCCGTTCTTGCGAAGGAATGGAGATCAAATTCGCAAGCAAATTACTGCTTAAGTGCTACGCCATACAGAGGAATAAATCCTCCGGAGAGAGCAAGCGATGTTGAAGATTTTATCCCGAAAATTCCTCTGGAGCATCCTTTGGATGCTTCTTACAATGCTTTTCCCGCTGCTCTGCAGTCACCTTTAATCCGACTTGCCTATTAACTTCAGCCACGCTGAGCAAAACCGTATACTATTTTGCACCTGCAGGCGATATGAAAACTGAGGGAGTAGACGAGCGGTAATTCCATCATTTCGCATGTACAACATGATAGATAAACCACCAACATCAGATAATTGATGAACGGAAGGGCCAACAACATCTGTGTCAGTGAAACTTGGAGAGCAACATCATAAACGTTCGTAGTCGCACAGATTATCCCCATATGTTGAGACCACTGTGAGAAGGCCTCCTGCCCCAACACCTGCTCTTCACAAGCAACAGGGGAACGCCATGTTTTCCATTTCATGGTGTAGGATTTATCTTTGGACTCCTTGTAGATTGATCATTCTGCAATCAATAGCACAGTCCTTCAGTGCTATCCTTCCCTCCGCCCTGTCTATAGAAATAATGCTTTTTCATTTCTGTTTTTTGGTCGCCCACGGCGATTCTAAATTTTGGGCTTTCATTTCATCAGCCATGAATATTAATTCCATTCACCTCTTCCCGATATCAAAATCGCTGATGTAAATAATCACATTTGCTTCCCTTCCGTGATCACTGCGCTCTACTCCTTTGTGAAACCTGGGACGTTATCACATTTTTGGGGCAGGAGAGGGTTTTAGGGCTGCATGCGAACTTTATCGAATGACATGATCCAATGCAGAGTTGAATCCTCATTCAGGGTTTGCGGAAAACTCCGGCCTCGGTTTCTCCTCCCTATATGAGAAACTTTGGTTGCTTTCATCTGTTTGTACGTGCTCAACAGCTGTTATTTCGCGAGGAGGAATGAGACCAGGGTTAATGTCATGTACCCACTGCTGCAGGACCCTTAACATCTGTCATATCACCTCCAGCTTGCATCAGTTCAGAATTCGGATGCTCCTTTGGTTCACTGAGTAATATTTGGTATCTTCCTACTGAAAAGTCCACGACCATCTCATGTATGCATCATGTGATGCTGCTACGTACAGATTCATTCTGTCCCACGTAAACGTGCAGCCAGAAAACCTGCGACTGCAGGAGGTCATAAAGTCCAGACATACCTCAGAGGCGATTAGATGAATGCATTCCAGTAATGGGGATATTTCTAAAATTGCACATTGGCCATGATTTGTAAATAAAATCTTAAGGTGTTTCTTTCTCATTTTAGTTTCTTTGTTGCTTTTGCTTGCGTAGCGGGGTTGGATACAATTCAGTACTTAATTTTAACTGGTGTGCGTTTCATAGCGTGAGAGAGCGGAAGTTGTGCGACAATTCAAAGTTCACGTATTGCAATTATTTCTTGTAATGGAGCTGCTTACTATATGGCAACTAAGCACACACTGGTGTAGCCAAGAGATAAAACGGGACAGGAAGGTTCAAACCTTGAAGCAGTATCTTGACGGACGGAAGGGTGGATGGTCAACTGGCGTATTTCCTCATCTATGGCTGCAGTTCTTTATAATCCGTCCTAAAGAATTAGGCACCTAAAAGATATCCAGTGTTAGTCATTCTCGAAGAACTGAAGGCATCATCAATGAGTTTCGTAATTGTGGTAGAATTTGATGCAACGGATCATAGGATGTTTTCCCCCTTGTTTCTCGACCCCGGTACAGATTTCGAGAACTATTTCCATTGGTATACCTATGGGCTTTTGAACACATTTTGGAGACCGACTAAGGTTTAGTTAGGCGAACGTTTCACCGCCGATGTTAAGCATTCAGGGGTTCAACACAATTCAACAATGCGACAGTCTAACATATGCTAGAGCTCCAGCAATTTGGTAACACTGGGAGGATTTTATGATGCCACAGTGAAACGCTTCTTACAAGGCCGCCGGAACTAGTAGTCACCAGGCCCACGACATCGAGAGACCACGAGCCCGCACGGGTTTGTTCGTCAAAGGCCATCACAGTGTCGCCTTCCTAATCGATTTTTCACTCCCTATCCGTTTCTGCGAGCCATGCAGCGCTAGTACGTATTCTGGAAATTACACTCTTCAAAAGACCCTGGCCAGAGAGTTAGCTTAGCTTCAACCGTAAAGTTTTACTCTGCAAAGACGTTTTCTCCATCTTATCACAAGGCCATCACTCGGGCCAAAGCTAAATCCGCTGTCACTGGAGAATACCGATAATGATGGACGGCTGCTTACTAATTTGTACGCCCCAGTTTACACTCTTCTGGAAGCCGGATCATTAGATTTTTTGATGAATGGCAGCATAATTCTTCGGATGAACCTGATCAAGCCTTCCAATATCCCACCTTGTTGACTGGTGCACGGGGTTCTAACTGCCACTGAATGCACGGCGTCGCGGTTCTATTTCTCGGCTTACTTTACCTCAAGCCTTGGTTCCAACGTAATAGTTCCCGATTAGGTTTAACAAACTATGGGTCTTGTGTTAGAAAGCAAGCCTTGGTTTTTTATAAAATGCTGTGGTGCGGAAGAACGATTACATGCTGACTGATTGTGACACTTCGCGGTTTGCGGCCAGGGATTTGACGGGCGTCGTCATGCATCCGCAACTCATTTTGACATTTGCCCGCATCTTACCCACAGAGGCCTAAAAGGTCCATTCCGGTGTTCCTGAATACCCATCGAATAAGAGTCCTTTTGCTTTATGTAGGATGGGCCATAAATTGTTTTTGCTGTGGTTATTTGCCTTCCACTTTGCAGGCACATTCCAACCACCCCTGCTGTGTCTCTTTCCTTCAAAATCTAAAACGATTTTAGGATAGTGCTAAACAAGGGATTTATCTTTCGCGTCCCTCATTGTTCGCGTATGTTGCACAAACAGATTAAACAGATGTTGTCGGGTTGGTCGTTCAACGTAAAAACTTACATGGGAATTATTCAGCTTACCACCCGCCACTTGCAAAAGTTTGAAGAGTTTTGGGTTTAAACCTTTAAATGAACAATTTATGGGGCTGACCGTCCGCACATACCGTTCTGCAACTCTATTGCGCATCTTTCGAATTGTAATATTTCGATGAGGTCACACTCAGTGGACTGTTGCAAGATTGAGTTATAGAACTGATGCACACAACGAAACAGCGATACACTATTCATCATCTCCAGCTGCACTTTGAATCTCTTCAGGCAAACCATCGTTTTTAGGAGTCAAGTCCCAGACGAAAACCTGTTGAGCTGAGATAGAGAGAACACACACGTCGACACGACAACTGTCAGTACTTCGTCCTTGATGTATAGCGCCCGCTCATGTTGTTCCAGAGACCCACCACGGGCCATTGTTTTGTAATCAGGTAGCGATAATCTGGGCGGTCGATTCAAACTTCCAGCGGCCGCGGTTTTTTCACCATTTGGGAGCATATACCTACTGATTTTACGTGCCTCCATCGTCCAGCATTTGTCTCATCCTATACAAGGATGAGCCTTTTTGCCATAAAAGTGCTAGTAAGACTGTGGAAAATGTTAATGTAATGTGCCAAAGCTTCTAAATCCTTCTGAAACACTGCAGTTTATTCACTGGATATTAAACATCTTCTTACAGTCTGCACCACGTTCATCGTCAAATCCGCCGCAGGTGAGTCAATGCGTGGAACCGATAATGACATCAAAGGTGCTGCTTGAGAGTTGGCCAGAAATTTCCCCCTGTTTACGTGTCATCTTGCGTACTGCACACTTCATACACTTCGTCGCCTTAATCCACATCTGGTGCATCTGAAAAAGCTTGATGCTCTCATTCCCCTTTCACGTCGTTTGGGAACAAGCATCATGAAGACGTTTGCCCCAAGTCCGCTAAGACAGATCAGAAGCTCATCCCAGGACACGATATCTTCAGCGTCAGTCGAGACTTTCCAACCATTCTGCTCCCTGTATTTTCACTAATGCCGCATCCTTCAAGCAAGCATTCAGGTAAACGAACTCAGGAAGACCATGCAGGCCGAAGAGAGAGTTGTGATCCCACTGCATGCACCTGCATGGCCGGAAATAGTTTGGAATATCCCCACCTTGTGCATATCCGTTTATCCCACCAAGTGATATCTGGCCATACCGTTCTCACTGAAAGATCCAAGGTAGTTTTAGACAAAAAGTGCTGTCAATGCGTGATTTATAGCCTAATTAGCGAATTGCCCAGGTACTGTAGATTTATCTTGCAATGCAAAATTCACACAAGCGGGCGACTATATTGCGCCTAGCGGGGTAGATATCATGCTATATTCCACTAATAAGTCGTTTGTTTTGTTGTCAGCCGACCACAAGAAAATTAGGCTGTCTCTCTCTTCGTCATGCACCACCACCTGTGGGAATAATTCTTTTTTGGATGCAGATTTTGCAACCATACTCGATGTAAAGCAATATATCAGATCGATCAATGTTGCAGTCCAGTCTGGCCCCTGCAACAGCTAATTCTGGGGAGACTTTCCGTGAACATTTGCCGGTGAATCGTTCACGAAGTTTTTAAGGTTCAGCAAAAAACGATGAAGAAGAAAATTTAATATTTCCCAATTTGAGCAAGGCCGGCTTTTTTACACATCCAAGGGTCCTATTGTATACCGTCGCTTTTGAATATCACTTAAGCAACGGTCTGTCAAGACGAAACAAATTTTTGGCTGCTGATTTTACTCCTGCTTTAATGGTATGCTTGTTCTTTGGGCATCACGGAGTAGTGCCTCAAAGCGACCTGGAAAAGTTCTCCCCATTTATACTGCCTACTAAGCTGCAAGGCGCTCTCTTGATGCTCTGAGGCAATCAGTTAAATCACTAGGTTCCTAATCAAATAGCCCTCTCCATTGTTGTTCTTTAATCTCCGATCACCCAGTTATGTAACTATTCCTACATTTGCATGGGGCTCACGTGGTGTCCACTCTAATACCGCGCTCGCCACGCACGGCGCCTGGTGATCATCGACTTTGCTTCATAGTCTAGTGTTATTCTGGTGCGTTGCAAATAATCGGAAAGTTTAAATTTCATTTTCCTAGCTAGTCACCCTCACGACCGGCAAGCGCAGCCACTTAGGCAAATTACGTCAACTAATTTTGAAACTCGTAACAGCATGTCAGCGGATGCACGTGCATCCGCTGGCTTGATGCAACCCTTTTGTCCAGCATAATAAGCCACACGCACATTTCATCTGTTGCCGAGACCTACATCCCGCCCAACAACCTTACAACCATGGACGTCGGGGTCATTTTGATTTGACCTTTTCGTGTGCTCCAAATACTCTTCAAGGTCGCATCAGACCTATTATCGCAAAAGGAGAGCGCACTTACCAAGCCGGTCAGGGTGACCACTGCCAAAGCCGGTGAACAAGGGCAACCTGGATATTGGTGTCCTGAGGAATCGAGCATGCCACATTAGTCTTTGCGGCATCTTGGGTTGGCACAACCCTTGTCTAGTGAAGCAACATATGATGCCTACCCAGAAAAAACCCTCTTGTCCACGGCGGGATTGCATCAAGGAATTTATTGCGCTATGCTACTTTCCCAGTAAAGTGATGCAGGACTCGCGCTCTCCCACTGGGGGCCTAAACCTTTTCGGACTGTCAGGTAACCTGTGGTGGGGAGCCCAGAACTGCGTTTAAAAGAGGCTTCGTCATCACATGAAATGTAATGTTCAATTGCCAGGGGTTTCGCTTGGCCGCGATCTTTAGCAACATATTGCAGCTGGCCGTTGAACGATCAAAGTAGAACACTCTTTATCCCAAGTCCAATTTAGTGATATTTTGAACGGATCAGTGAACTTGCTGAGGAAATTAGCAACCCCAACCTAGGTTAGTTGCCCGGCGACTGACCAGTGCTTGACCCTATTTATTTATCCTGCTTACGCTCTCAGTCTGATATTCTATAGGAAATCTTCCTGCTTCCGCTTCCTGAATCTGTCCGCCCCCTCAGCCTGACCTTCCGCTGCGGTTACTTGTCCCTCGAATCCCGCAATCCTGTGTTTATGAATGCCCGTGTTTTCAAAGCAGATATCACCAATATATGAACTGGCACTGACGGAATCAGACCTTAAAGGCCCAACTAAAACAGAAAGGCTCAAGGTTTTACGAGAAACTTGCTTGCTTATTTCTTAGACATACTGTCTTTGCTTCTGCTCTGGGAATTTTAAATGTTTTCTCTTCCCAAACTGAACTAAGTATTGTGCAACGCGTTTGAGAAGTGCGCAGCCACAATCAAATTCCGAAACCAGACCGCAACTGTTTACTAAATTCTGCGATATTAGATTATAGTTGACCAACGTGCAAGCACAATGAAAACTTAAGTTCACAAACGGTCAACAAGACAGCCAAGGTCACGGCATAAAAATATTATTGTGGTTCACAGAGGTACTAAACATTGTGGCAAAATCGCGCGATCACTGCGAACAGAGGAACTTTCAACAAACGGAAATATGCACAAAATTATGCATTAAGCAGGCTTGCGCGGCAATGATCTCAAGAATTTCGATATAGAACGGCGTGCTTCGGAACATTTCCCTTACTCATGCGTCCCAGCGGTTACTGGTTGATGCATGGGGAGTGAAACACAATTCACTAAAATTTGTAAAGTATTAATAAAGAGCTGGAGATCCTAAGTTTAGCAGCCTAAGGTTTGCATTGTTATTTATCTGGACAGAGTGAGAGCGGACGTGTAACAAGCCAGTGCTTCCAGAACTTCCTCGGAAATTGGAAAACGGTATTCATGAAATAATTCGCCATGTGATATCATCGCTCAACTCACCAAAAAGGAACCATGGAATCACTCTACAGCTGTTTCATCCTTGTTAGGATTGATCAGCAGCCTTCGTCGTACTTAGGCTACCTGTACAGAAGTCATTTATTCGTAGGGGTCGATCGCTGTGAGCTAACGGGCAGTAACCATGCAAATCAGTGACGGATAGGTGCAACATGGTCATGTGGTGAAGTTGAACAAACGTTCACAGCCTGTCCGGTAGCGTAATGGTTAAGGCGTTCGACTCACAATCGTTTGTCCTTGTTCGGGTTCGCGTGTGCCAGTTCGGGCGCGGTCCATATGCACTGCTCATGATTCCTAACAAGGATGAAACAGCTGTACACTGCTTCGATCGTTTCTTTATCGTCAGTTGAGCGATGATATCACATGGTGAATTATTTCATGTAAACATTCAATCTCCTACTACTAAAATGTATCAAGTAATCAAGCAAGCTGTGTAGGTCATATCGAACGGGTTGGTCGTACTTAGGCTACCTGCACAGAAGTGATCTATCAGTAGGGGTCGATCGCTGTGAGCTAACGGACAGTAACCATGCAAATCAGTGACGGATAGGTGCAACATGGTCATGTGGTGAAGTTGAACAAACGTTCACAGCCTGTCCGGTAGCGTAATGGCTAAGGCGTTCGACTCACAATCGTTCGTCCCGGGTTCGGGTTCGGGTTCGGGTTCGGGTTCGGGTTCGGGTTCGGGTTCGGGTTCGGGTNGTTCTTGTTCGGGTTCGCGTGTGCCAGTTCGGGCGCGGTCCATATGCACTGCTCATGATTCCTAACAAGGATGAAACAGCTGTACACTGCTTCGATCGTTTCTTTATCGTTAGTTGAGCGATGATATCACATGGTGACTTATTTCATGAAAACGGTACGCACTTAAATGATACTTTACTAAAAATGAATATTGATCGTTACGTTCTGAGCCTGAAGAGACACGCACCCCAGGTAATCCTGAGGAAAACAGAAATTCGACTATCCGCAATCGAAGCATGCAACCGTGATCTACAACTGGCGAAGCCATCTAGCATTTTAGCACGCAAACAAACAACGTTAGGACACCTGCGGCATTGAGCGCCAAACAAACCTCCTAATGATAAAATTTTAACTGCGTGTTGTTGAAGTTGTTCGGTAAATTATTTTTCAAAAGCAAACTTGGCCTTTTGCAGGTCATCACGGAATAATCCCTCATTGTAGACCGGCTTGAGGTCTTTATGCTCGAGGCGTACCTGACAGTGCTTGCAAACCTTACCTGGAATCATTCCTCGATCCAACTTCCACTCCTCTTGATCTTCGCCGTGTGCTCTCCAGAACTCGTGCGGGCACATTTACATTTTATCTCTGTGAGACGTCCTCATCGTCAGGTTGGTGTGTCACTTCTCCGAAACTCATTTCCTTACGCGCAGATACGTTGTTCCAGGCGGCTCTTCCCGTCCCATTCTTATCCGTTGAGTAACCTCTTGGGGTTCTCTTCCTTTGCCGCACCAAGCGGAAGATTTCAGAAGGACATCTAAATACTTCAAACAAACAAACGAGATAACCCGAAACAAAGGAGTAAAGCTTCTGCCAGTATTGTACTCACAACCGCCTCTAGCCAAGCGCTCCTCTAAAAAGTCTATCTAGGAATTTTCATCCCTCTCTTTGACTGTCCATCGCCAATCACCTCATAACAATTTTTTCTGATTTGGCTTCGTCTCCTTTTAAAGGACGTTAAATATCCGGGCATGATTTATCTCCTGTTTTGTTTTTTTCCATTCTTGCTCTATGTATTCACCCGAAATTTAACCAAATATCTTGTGGCCCTGTTTGGCTAAAGCAGCTGACATTCTGTGTGGCAAACCTCTTACCAGATCCTAACTCAAATTTTAGTACATCGCTAGCTACTTTTACGGCGTTGTATGTTTCCTGCTACTTCGTTTTTTGTTTACCCTTATTCGGCTTCGTTTACATTCCTCTCATGTGAACATTTCATCAATTGCATAAGTGTACGGTATGACCGTGCAGACGCGCGTCGCGGTTATAGTTCAGAATTAAATCACTTTCGGTGCCACTTGCAAAATCTGCTTGCTCTTATCCCAAAAATTACTACCGGCCACTTTGCACTTTCTACAGAAATATAGTTTTCTCTTATTTCTAGCTGATTACTGGGTTCAAAGTTTACGGCATTCATTGCCGCTTCCTCCATCCGCTTTTAGTTCGCACTGTATTTTATTCTCCAAGAATTCGGCCTTTGTGTCTCAACTATCCCGAAAGCTTTTTATTGATGATTTGTGATTCCATATCCGAACCAATAAACCGTAGCCTCATGGTAAAGTGCGATGAAACATTTAAGCTTATCTGGACATCAAACGTTAATAATACGTTTAACTGAGATTGTTGCATGCATAAGATGGAATCCACTGAATTTTGGCAAGGAAATCAACTAGAGAAGGCAATTAATTCAACAGTCTCCCCTCCTAAGTTCTTACTCCTCGAAGGGCGCCCTCATCGCCAGTTTCAATCTAGCGGTGAGTGTCTATTCGTGCTATGCCTAGCTTGTTTTATTGTTGCCCATTTTTTTGGGATGGTATAATAAATTTTGATAAGAAATAAGTGTGAATTAAAGGGGAAAATTACGATAAAAACAATAATGCACGAAGTCGGTTATACCAAACAGAATCGCGGGAGGGGGTTAAAAAGGAGCGAAAGAGAGAAAAATGAAAGCAAAAAGAAAGCTCTAAGAAAAAAGAACAGGTAAACGGCAATATGATATGTTAGAGGGAGTGCAAGAAAGTTGCGAACCGTTTCAAGCAGCATGAGAGTACAAAATTTGAACACTACAGCCAATCTCGGTAAAATTAACGCGCCGTCAAGATGTGCTACATCCTAACCAAAGCCGAAGCTCTTACCACTCCACTTGCGACAACTTAGGGAGCGAGTTTTAAACCAACAACCTCCTATGAAAAGAAAGGACAGAACACCGTCTGGTAGATTTGCAGTAGGCCGCTGATCCATAGATCTACCAGCAGAATTCGAGCGACTCAAAGACTATGGCCGCCTGGCCGACAAAGGGTTCTGAAGAATCGAGAGGTCTCGCGATCAGCTAAATCCAGGCATGGATCATGTCATCCTTGGCAAGATCTGAATGCAACTCACCAATTACTTTCCCGAATATGACCATATATTTTGCAGGGATAGACGCCAACGGTCATAATTGAAGAGTTCCAGATAAGAGAGACACTTAGCAAAAACCACCATCCAACTGGGGAGATTTTCATTTACTTCTCCTCCCTGTTCAGCCAGCAGAATAATGATACCAGGAGAAGACATTGACTAAAGATCAAAATGCCGTGAATCCTGAAATTAGTAGAAGTCAATTTCCCCTCAAACTGAAAAATAACATAAAATGAATTTCAGTGGTCCCAAATTCGGCTTCTACGTTAGCGCAGATTAAGACAAACATTCCCGTAACCATTCCGCACTCTTCTTAACACGTCCCACCTACCATTTAATCACTCCATCATTTCCCTTATTCTTGCCCGTCACACCCTGAACAATTCGGGGCCACGGTAGCATAGGCGCAGCATTTCCCTTCAATATCGTGTTACGTGGGAATGGTAGTTGCACGGTTGTCTAGTCCCGGTGAGTGTTTGTGCAGTGTTCTGGCGAACACAGTCATTCCGAATACTCTCTAGTCTACCCTGAAAAATCGTAACCTCCACCCCAAGGTGCGTAGAAATAGTCCTACGTCGTAGCGCGGCGGGACTCTGATCCTCACTCGCCCAAGAATCTCGACTTTTGTTGCCTTTGTCTGCAGTTGTTGTGATCCCACCTTGTCTGACCTAAACTAAACCGAACTGGAATGATCTAATTGCTCCGTTGCAGATCGGCAAAGCTGGGGAAGGAAACCCCCTCTCCTTGCAATAGAAGCAAAATGGAAGGCGTCCCCGAACTTTTGTCCCAGCAAAACCACAATTCGGCAGCACTTGATAAGGGCGATTGTAATCCAAGATCTTTTGGAGAAAGAAAGTCATCATAGCTGCCTGATAGAGAATGAGGTTAGAGAGCTACAGTGGTCTACCGGTGGCTGATCGCATATTAACCAGTAGTGTGGAGCACCCGGAGCACTGGAGCCTTAAGTCATCCCGCACACTACGCCAGCCGTTGCGGAGAAATTTTTGTCACTCCTCATACCAGATCGCAGTAAGTACAAAGATAAACGTGGGCGGGGATAATCCACATAGGTTTTTTGGTTGTAGCTGTGCATAATACCCGTCGTTCCTGAAACGCGGCTGGCAAGAGCGGACCAGCTGCCCAGAACGGTGCGACAGAGTTTCTGCCATAATGGACGAGATAAAAAAACCGGTGCTGAGAGAGCCATCCGAGATGGGCTAAACGTTTTTGACTCTTAGGTTAAACTACGTACTGAGAGTTTCCTAGTATTGGCAGTCATGCTGCAAACTCACTCAAGGCGAGTCAGCATAGCATCAGTGTGAAGGGCCCCAGATGCTGATTGAGAGGACCATTTGTTTCTCTTACATTGTCTGGCAGGTGTAGTCAATGAGCCTATCGTTGCTGCTATCTTGATGCTCACCAATCTGCCTCGCAGAGGGTGCAACTTTGAGACGTGTGCATTTGACCGGATGGAACAGGGATTTCCCCAATAAGTACAACTGAATACATTAAGGCTGTGGTTTAGAGAAGATACCTGGAGAACTCTGGCCACAAGCCATCATTTTCTGGGCGATAAAACGGCATCGCATATTTCCGATGTCTATCCACTTTGGGCAACACTGATCACGTAAAACTGAAAACCACTCCCTACATCCGTCAACTCGGAGTTGGTACGAAATATACAAAGAACTTCAATTTTAAGAAATGGGCTTTACGTAGAAGTAACCAGTTAACCTGTCGCACGGCAATGATTCTGAGATGGAAGGAAGGTGTAGGATAATCAAGGAGTTTCCTCCAGAACGTCGAAATGCATTTGTATTTTATATTTAAGGATTGCAAAACAAAGGTACTGCGGTGAAAAACAGCCATCAGGTAAACTACCGAGATGCACCTCTCGGTAGTGCTGAAAGGCATGCAATAGTATCACTTCATACATTAAGCAAAATGTGTGTACAGCACAGTAGCGTTGATCTGAAGTGAAACCCCTGGCATCAGATTTAGATGGCACAACGAACTAATTGTCAACCCAATAGTCCTGCGCATACACGCAATCAAAAAGCCCACTTAAGTGTGCCGTCGGTCCGTTAAAAACCAAAGTTAATGCCATAGCGGATGAAAAGAACAGGCAGATTAGCTAGCCAAGTTACGTGGCAGCATTCTTAAGGTTGACAGTTTAACCCCGGAGCCTTTCTTTTGGATATATCATTGGAAGTCACTGGAGACAATTAGATAACGGAGGAAGATGCACGTAAGAAACTAGAAAGGTTGAACAAAGGCAAGTCTTCTGGGACAGATGGTATTCATCGGACAATCATCAAATCACTGGCTGGCATCACTGCCGGCCATATGCACAAGCTTTTGCAAGCCATCAGACAACAAAAGAACGAGAGTGGTGCAACGTTTATGGCCCTAAGTCAGGAAGCACCGAATTTTGTCATGGAAATCTTCGGGCCCGTTAGTCTTGCTAGCATATTGAAAAATTCATTTGAGCCTAAATCTACCAAGAACTGGCTTAACTTTAAGTGCACTGTCCAGCTCAGCACAGATACTTGAAAGTAAATCTCTCACCATCTCATTGCGTTCCTTGGATGAACCCAGGCAGATTTTGGAGGTAAGTAAACAGGTTGAAATGTGATATCTAAAATTTAGCAAGCTTTTCAATTTAGCGAGCGATCGCTAACTCTTAATCAGCTTACAGCCATGTGGCATCCGATTCCAGGTACACCAGTGAGTCACGGCCTTTATTATCCGGAGGAAACTTTACTTCTCGCCGGAGAACAGGTTTTCAGCTTAGCTTGAAGTGGCGCACGGCTTTTCTTAAGAACTGACGTTAAGGGCTACAATTGTCCCTGCCCTTCGTAAATGATTTAACTTTGGTCCTAAAATCTCTACTACTGCTTCGTTTATGATGTCATGTTATTAGGTACTACTGGCAGAAAATGCTTCAGTAACAATGTATGAACTGTTTAGGATTATGCTAACAAGTGAGAGTCTCTCAGAAATGCAAGCAAAAGCCAAATGCTTTTCTGAAAAGTAGCAGGCCTCATACTATCACCTCCCTAGGATCTGTGGACAAGTTGAAGGACTTAAGAACATTTTAAGTGGACGGACGAGTGTGACGCGACAGCCCAAAATGCCGGAGCTGTACTGTCTAGATTGAAGTTGTTCTTGTCCCGCCACAAGTGGGAGCTGTTCATACCCCTGTACGAAGCCATAGTAAGATCTCTCCTTGGGCACCGTAAGCCGACGTCGTCTCCTTTGGAGGAAGGGGCCGCTTGTCTTGAACATCTGCAGCCATTGGCCGCGAGAATGAGAGAAAGGCGAGGTGGACAAATCGTACGTTCAAATTTTAAGTCGTTGGACAGAAAAAGGTAACAGGGTGACTGAATGGAGATATTTTGATTGCAAACAGCTTGTTGAGTCGGACCAGGTGTCATCCAGCAAGACTCGGGCTTCCAAAGGTGGTCTTGATTTGAAGCCTTCAAAAATGGGTATTTGGTTAAGACGCTATCCTGTATTAACAGGGTAGTAAATAAATGGAAATGGTCGTGTGGTAACATGGTATCCATCCTGTGTGCGCTTTCCTGTAGTCACCAACTGGACAGTCGGTGAGATGAAGTTTGTCTCGAGGTAAAGCAATAACTTTGCATTGATAGTTGCCCGTTACACCATCGCGGATCTGAAGTGCGAACGTTTGCGGGGCGTAATGACGCCCGCTGCCATAATGAAAACATTCCGTTTTGTTCGGCAAAGGGCAGCTAAGATTTCGAAAGAATTGCATCCACCTCTGCAAATGTTATTGTCCTCGCCTTGCCCTTGGCGTTCGAGCGGCTCTGAATCATTTGCAAAGTAATGACAATGATGAAAAATCTGAAAGGATGTGCTCTGGCTTCCATCGGAGTTATTCTCTATTGCACTCCGTTCTTCCAGTTTCTGGACTCGAGGTCCTCTTGAAGAAGTGTTTCGGGATGAGTTCCGCTTAGACTCATATCTATTTTGAACGTTTCAATCTGGCTCCTGAGCCCAAGGCCCTCCAATGAGAACACGCCTAATTTACTCAATCCTTTTTTGCAGGTACTCTGTCTTTGACCCACAATCATGCTTGTGACTAGTCCTGGAACTTATTCTAAACAGTCATTAAAGTTCTGGCAGTGTGTAAACCTAGTCGGAACGCCGTTTGATAAATGGAGTCCAAAAAGCC
Organism: Fasciolopsis buskii; assembly: GCA_008360955.1. Lineage (NCBI taxonomy): Eukaryota > Metazoa > Platyhelminthes > Trematoda > Plagiorchiida > Fasciolidae > Fasciolopsis > Fasciolopsis buskii. Next base: position 19,088 of record LUCM01011524.1, read on the forward strand.
TTAGAGATTGGAACCTAGTTCCCTAGTTTCGGCTTGACAGCTCTAGACTCAGCCTATAAATTCGCCCATGGTTTTACTTCCAAGGGCGGCACAATGGTTATCTCACTTTCCGTTAGAAGTAACTTGGATTCCAAGTTACCTTACCTTGATTAGTGCATTCCTCATGAAAGGACCATACTCGCGTGCAAGTTCCATGCCCTCTGCTTTCCTTGAAAGCAGTCTACTATCCCTGTCTTTTGTGGTACGTCCCATGGTTTTGCCAACTTTAATATCTAGACAATATCACTCCATAGTACATTCCATCCAGAGGACCCAACTTCATCAAACCATGAGCGAATAAGAAACTGAGTCTTCCATGCCATAGCTGAATTGTTTGGGAGCCCTTAGAACAAAAATGGCCCGGGTCTCTACCTGTGATACACTCCAATGTTTGCCACCACTTTGTTCCAGCTGGCCTGTCCGTCTCTGGTGCAATGGGTCGTGCAGTCTAAAAGTTCGCCTACGCGTTTAACCCGCTTGCCACCTATGTCAAAGGCTTGCAAATTCACTTAAGGGAGTCGACGATTAACCGAGACAAAAGCCTTACTGAAGTCGAGCTAACGTACTTGTATCGGCTTGGCATCATCTAGTCTGCGAGTCACTTTGTCCGAGAGGCACAAGAGGTTTGTAAGGCTGAATCTGTGGCTCAAAAATCAAAGTTCAGCAGGCAGGTTAATGGATTACTGCTTCGGATATAAGCACCTGAGTTAACTGACAGTGAATCCTAATACTTTGTGAAGGACGCGTTTCAGCCCGAATCGTAGCGGATATGATGGCTACATGATTGGAAAGTGGTGGCGATAATGGCCATCCAAAACAGCGGATAACCATCAAAGTAGAGAACTATATACCCATGAGCCCCAAACCTTCAGAACGTGAGCTTGGAAAACCCAGCGTCACGTTCTTAAAGCACGTCGTCCTCGACTATATTTTCACTGCCAGATAAGGTCACCGCTGTTCAGGACTACTCAAAGCCTCATTCTTATCGGCAGTCACTGAAACAAACAGTTGCCGAAACGGGCGTCCATGTCCATTGAGGAAGCTATCACCAAAATGGCGCTAACCACACATCCCGATGCTCCAGCGCCCATATCTCTAATAACCGACGCTTCAAACACTGCAGTTGGAGCTGCATATCGGCAGCACACCGACTGTCCCTGGAAGCCTTGAGCAATGTTATCCAAGCTGCTGTAGCCGAAAGAGTCTAGATATAGCACGTTTGGCAGAGAGTTGCTCGCCGTCTTCTTAAGCTGTCAGACACTTCAGACATGCACTAGAAGATCGCTATTTCAAGGTGTTCACAGACCACAAACCGCTGGCTTAGACATTGCATTCACCTTCTGATCGGTACTCGTCACCTGAGATCCGACATTTAGACTTTGTTTTACAATTCACTGTGAACATAAGGCATGACTCTGGGACGCATACCTCGGCCGATAATCCACTTTCTCGTGTGCGCTGGCTTCTTCTGTCTCCAAAATCTAGCATCGACACCGATGTGATGGCACAGGTCCCAGTGATGGACCCTGATATCGAGCGGCTCACCGTTGTACCATATATCTGGCGTTACACGACCTCGCCCGCCCAGGTGCGGCTGCTCCGGTGAGGCTAGTGACTGAGCGTTTTGTGTTGTTCAAAATTAAATGTGCCGCACGCCATTGATCCTGCGCCTGTCTCCAATGCCATAGAGCGAAGGTCGATCGACATACTAAAGCTCTGTTGGATACTTTCCCCGAATCCGAGACACATTTTCACCAGGCACATGGCGATCTCATGGGCCATTTCCCGCCGTTTCACGGCGGCTTTACTTTCTGGCCACAGACCGCATCAATTCCTTGTCCTACGTTAGAGGAGGCCGCGAAAGCATTATTAGCAGCATGGGTGAGCATATTTGGTTGCCCTGCTGTAGTGACCACCGGCCGTGGCTCACATTTCGACGGGACGTTTCAAATATGATTAAAACACTTGGGCGTAAGCATATTAGAACAACCAATTGCCACCGACAAGATAACGGTCTGATAAAAAGATTTCACTAGCAACAGTGGTCACAAGGTTTAAGGGCGAGCAAACGCACTGCGGAATTCGCGTTACGGTATGCGCGTCCGCAAACGGGATGACACATGCGGACGTCATGGAACCACTGCCATCCCTGATCAACGCCAGGGACACAGCCAAAGGTTCGATTGATCCGTGCATAATGGTAGCTGTCGACGTCAAACTATAAGGGACAACAAACAATGAGGTTATGCAGACGGAGGCGGATAAACTTTACTAGCGGTGGGTGAGATGGGATCCTCCGTTGAACGTGGGCAAACGTCATGGTGCTGCCAAGAAGGCTTGGTGTGTCCTGAACCAGCTTAATAGGACCGCAGGATCTAGGAAGCCCAACGCTCCTCTACCGCTGTTCAAGGCATTTGTCAGACCGCACTCGGAATACTGTGTCCAGGGATGGAGACCGTATTTCGTAGGAAAAAGCAAAATGCTGGAACAGGTTCATCGTGTTTTTACATGGCGGATTGGACGTTTGAGGCACATGGTGTATGAGCAGAGGTCGAAGATGCCTGACCTGTACGCCCCGGAAACGCGTAGAAAAATCGGTAATTTAAAACAAGCCTTCGAGGTCATTAAGTGTCTGGTCGAAATATGGGGTAACCGGGGAGCCTTATTAGAGATAAGGAGGAACTATACACCAAGAAGGAAAGGAAGTGATTTTGCGCGAGACTAACCGCCGGGTTGAGGAAAAACTTTTCGCCATTTGAGTGGTGGGTGACTAAAACAAGCTACCAGAAGAGGTTTTCGAGGTGTAGTCAGTGCGTCAATCCAAAGGGGACTAGTCAATGCATTGCTATCTCTGTTTGTAGGGGATAGGTTCTGAAATGTGAGGCTAGGATCGTCGATTGGGAAGAATCTCAGTAATTTTTTCTCCCTTGTAGGGCACGAAAAGATTTTTCTGCCCCCCAGTTGTGGAAGCATCGGTAGATCCAAGTATCTCTCGGTGCAAGAACCTGGAAGATCAGGCACCTCGCCCTATAGTCTTGCAATCTAACTGGAAATGGAACTGGGACCTCGTGTTCTGAACTAAACCACGTTGTGGACGCAATCCACCGTCTTTGTTCGCATGACTCAGCATGTCGGAGCGGTACAGTTTTTCGCTCACTACTTTTAGGTGATTATTTTTCACTCTCTATAACCCATTTTAGTCCATCAGGTAAATTAGTTCAAATTGAATACGCTCTGAAGGCGGTTGAGGCTGGTGCTCCTTCTGTCGGGATACGGGCGACAAATGGTGTAGTGCTTGCTGTTGAGAAGAAATTCACCTCCAAACTGATCGATGAAACGACCATTAAAAAGATTGAACCCATAACAGCTAGCATCGGAATGGTGTATAGCGGGTTATCTCCCGATTACCGTGTACTTGTCAAACAAGCCAGAAAGTCGGCTCAAGCGTATCAGATGGCCTACGGTGAACAGATTTCACCTGAGCAGTTGGTTGTTCGAACTGCCGCTGTCATGCAGGAATACACACAGTCTGGGTAAGTTGTTGTATAGATTTGATCGGCTAGCCTGTGAATCCGTATTGTCCATGTTAAGCTTAGGCAAACATCTGTAAGTGTCTCCAGTCGTGAATAGCCCGCCATTTGTGAAATATCGCCTATTTCATATTTTTCTGTTTGGAACAACGCTAGGGACTTTGACTGTATGGATTGCGCCTCAGTTTTCTTGGTGACATCAATAAACATCATTGAAATTAGATACGCCAGGACGATGTCAACGGTATTTGACAACATGTGCCCACATTTGGTGGCCTATGATAGTCCGGAATCTTACGCGAGTGAGGATCAGAGTCCCGCCGCGCTACGACGTAGGACTATTTCTACGCACCTTGGGGTGGAGGTTACGATTTTTCAGGGTAGACTAGAGAGTATTCGGAATGACTGTGTTCGCCAGAACACTGCACAAACACTCACCGGGACTGGACAACCGTGCAACTACCATTCCCACGTAACATGATATTGAAGGGAAATGCTGCGCCTATGCTACCGTGGCCCCGAATTGTTCAGGGTGTGACGGGCAAGAATAAGGGAAATGATGGGGTGATTAAATGGTAGGTGGGACGTGTTAAGAAGAGTGCGGGATGGTTACGGGAAAGTGGAGAATACTGGCGGTTACATTGTCAAAGTTTGTCTTACTCCGCGCTACCGTGAGCACTTGATTGCCGCCACTGTGCGAAGAGAATTTATCCGTTTGCGAGGATTTAGGATGATTTCAAGGCGTTGAATCTGAGGTATAGAATTTTGAATGTTAAAAGCGAAAACATGTCGGAACAGTAGACAAGTAACAAGAAATTCCACCCGTCTGTTTAATTGCATGCTGTATCGGTCCCGATGGAATCAGTCATGCCTGAAATTTCAATGAGTTGAGCCTCGACGAGGTAGTCTCCTGGTCCTTCCGGTCACAGGATTATCTAAATTGGCAGCTCAGTCGGAAAAATTTAACGGAAGAACAATTGATCCAGATATGTAGACTCTCACATAGCCATACTTGCGGTCAAGCTCTTGTTACAACCAAAGGTTGAAATCTCCAAGCGTTCTGCTTAGCGGCTTTACTCCCTGGCATTACCCTTCCAGTCTACAAATATGTCCATACTGTCGTCGAACAAAATAATCAGGACCACGATGCCTGTGACATTGAGCTGGGTGGGTAGTGGTAAGTATGCTACTGCTCAGTCCTGTTTCATTCGATCTGTTTCGTCTCCAACCGAATTTCTTTGCCCGCCCTGTCTCGACTGATAACACGCTCGATGCTCACAGCGGCTCATTATGAAATCGTAAAAAAAGTGGTCTTCATTCTGTTAGCTCACACTTTCTCAAGTCTCGTCAGCCTCTGAATCTCGATTCCTTCAGTGTGCGCACTTTAATGCAGGCTGGCCAACAGGCCTGTTTGGCCCTGACAGTGGACTCACTTTCGATCGATGTCTGCTGTGTGAGTAAAACACGAATTCAGGATTCGAGTAGAGTAATTCAACTAACTGCGCCAAATAGCTCGTCAAGATATTTTCTTCGCACTTCAGGAGACGAAGCAGCTCAAGCTGTGGGTCAATGCGGAGTAAGATAGTCTTAAGTGAGAAGGCCGGAGCGGCCCTTCTGGACTGGATCCCGGTTAACAGTCGCATGTAGGCCCTGAGACTGCAGGAATCAGTAGGAGTCCGGAAGGATATTAGTGTTACGCGCAGTTTGTTTGTTATTTCGGCATACGCTCCAACAGACCGCAACGCTTAAATGGAGTATAATATCATACCGACGCCACAAATGCTTCAGTCCAGCGTAGGCTGCTCAAGCCTTGGATATACGCGCATTTGCCTCCACTCCCGAGCTACCATCGTTCGACACGCAGCTACCAAGGTAGGTGACACGGTCCACAATCCTGAGTACCTTTCCGCTCAGCACCAAGTTCAGCACTACTGTCGTCCAGTCCTGCAACACCACTTTGCACTTTGAAGGTGCAAACCACATGCCAAACCGAGCGACAGACCTCGAGAGTCTACATAGTGCGCGTTGTGCATGGCCTTTAGACTCGAAAAGGCACACAACGTCATCTGCGTAATCTAGATCGCGCAACCTTCCTCCATTTCCCCTTTTCAATTCCTACATCCCGGAGACCTAAAGCATCTCGCATCACCTCGTCTATGACGAAGCTGAACAGTAATGGAGAGATGGGACACCCTTGTCAAACGCCGCTAGTCGTTTCCAATGAACTTCATAGCTCACCGTATACCCTCACGCTACCATAGGTATACAGTACAATGCTCGCAACAAGTTCACGAGCTTCGGTGGCATATCCTTCCGGCGGAGGGCACCACATAGTGCTGCCGACCCACTGAGCACCTTTCGTAGGGCGGCCATGTGTGTCGCGCATTTCCAGTAACTGCCGAAGAGTGAATATTTGGTCAATGCAGCCTCGATCTGGACGAAGTCCGGATAATACTCTCGCGAATCGGTGTCAAACGACGCAGCATTATCGAACCTAACACCTTAGTAACACCGCTGATGATTTCTAACAAGGATGAAACAGCTGTACACTGCTTCCATGGCTTCTTAATGGTCAGTTAAGCGGTAATATCACATGGTGAGTTATCTCATGAAAACATTCTATCTCCTACTACCAGCGCACACCTTAGTAATTATCGGAATTAAACTAATCCCATGATGATTGCTACAGTAACTCCGTGTGCTCTTCTTGAAGATGCATGCAATTACTGACACCCCATGGTAACGGAATACTTTTTCCGTTCCAAGTGTCATGAAGCAAGTAGGTAGCGGATTTCACCAAAGGTTCCCCATCCATTTTGAAAAGAATTGAGGGAGCATCGTCGGCATCGGCTGCTTTTCCACCCTTTAGAAGCCGAATATTCGACTGCACTTCCAATTCCGTTTGGGGGTGAAGTGACACCTCCCAAGGATTTGCAGCTCCAGACGTCGGACTGTATACGTTAGTGTGCGGCCGGCTAAACTGAGCTTTGAAGTGCTCTGCCCAACGGTTCAGCCTTTGTTATCTACCATGGATGAGTCCCCCATTCCCATCTCACACGATTTCACTGACCGACGTTCGTCGCCCATTGCTGTCGCGTATAGGCTTGAACATTCGTTGACTGTTACCTGAAGCGGCCGCCACTTGCCTCTCTTCGGTTACCTTAACCCACAGCTCTCGGTCATTCTTAAGGCTTATCACCAACTGAAGCTGCAACTATCGACGTATCTTATTCACCTCTTTGCAGTTAGGGAGCTGGCGGTTTTGCTCGATTAGGCCCAGCGACCCTTGAGAGATCCAGTGTCTTCGATGAACGCTAGATCTAGGACCACAGGCGAAATCTGCTACCAAATGTATCGCCTGCTTAATTTCATCTCACTGCTCGTATGTATTGCTGTTAGTCGGAGTTCTTAGTTCCTCGGATAGTTTTAGCTCATAGCTGTTACGAACAGCCGAATCACAAACGTTCGACGGCCAATCGGGTTTTTGGTCTACATCGACGACCGTTGAGCTTCAGCAGAAATCGCATTAAAACTAAAGCATGGTCCGAATCGGCGTACGTGGTCCAATACGATTTACAGTTCTGGACAGAATCGCGCCAGCGGTAGCTTACTGCAATGTGATCGATCTGACTCAGAGTACCTGGCGAGTTTGAGCGCCATGTCACCGTGCGACGCGAACTGTGTTGGAAATTCATTCTAGATAGGAATAGGTTAATGTCTGCACAAAACTGGAGAAGTCTTTCCCCGTTGTCTGTTCGCTGAGCAGGCGAGGCGCACCACCCACCTAAACAGGACTCCGGTGCACTAAGTTTTCCAACTTGTGCATTAAAATCACCTGCTACCACTACAATGTCAGAGAGTTTGCTGTTTCGAGCAGCAGTGACGAGGTTACCATAAAACTCGTTTTTCTGCATGTCAGTGCTGCAGTCTGTTGGAACGTATGCCGAAATAACAAACAAACTGCGCGTAACACTAATATCCTTTCGGACACCGGCTGATCCCTGCAGTCTCATGGCACACAAGCGACTGTTGACTGGGACCCAGTCTAAAAGGGCTACTTCGGCCTTCTCACTCAAGACTATTCCTACACCACGTTGACCCACAGCTTGAGCTGCTTCGTCTCCTGAAGTGCGAAGAAAATATCTTGACGAGCTATTTGGCGCAGTTAGTTGAATTACTCTACTCGAATCCTGAATTCGTGTTTTACTCACACAGCAGACATCGATCGAAAGTGAGTCCACTGTCAGAGCCAAACAGGCCTGTTGGCCAGCCTGCGTTAAAGTGCGCACACTGAAGGAATCGAGATTCAGAGGCTGACGAGACTTGAGAACGTGTGAGCTAACAGACTGAAAACTATCTACTGCAGTACTGGACAACGAATCGTTGCGAGTATCGGGCGTGTTATCAGTGGGAACACTATGGCTAGGCAGAAGGGGCAAAGAGATTCGATTGGAGACAGAAGAGACAGGTTGAATAAAAGAGGGAACTCAGTAGTAGCATACTTATCACTACCCGCCCCACTCGATGCAATGGGCAGTGCGGTCCTGATTATCCTGCGCGACGACCGATGCAGTATGGAATTATTTGTAGGCTTGTAACTCATGGGGATTGAAGGACGGGTACCTCTAGGGAGTCCAGCCGCTAAGCAGAAGAACGATTAGGATTCTCAATCAAAGCCTTTAGTTCTGATAAGAACCTGAACGCAAGGGAGCGGAGCATGGCTGAGTGGGAGCTCATCAACATGGATCAATCATTCTTCCACTCGTTTTTCTGACCGAGCTTCAAACTCAGATCAAACCCCGACTTGGAGGACCAGGAGACAGACTACTTCGCCAGGCCCCTACCCATTGACATTCCAGGCATGATTGGATCTTCGGCTTGAGAGGAGCTATCCTGTATAGCTCGCTGGATCATGGAAGCACGCAAGCCGTCGCACCACGTCAAGGTGTAGTCTCGTTGTGACTGATGTCTTCTGATGAACTCGTGGTCTGAAAACACATCAGACCAAAGACTTGTGAGTATGGACAGTTTAACATTGGTATATTGATAGTTCTCATACCCCGACGATATATATATATATGTACATATATGTATGTATATATATATATATATTTCATAATCACAGTACTGAGAAATGGTACTGAAGCATCGGAAGCAGTGGAAGATGAAAACTGTGAGCCGCAAAGATGAAAGAATCTATGAAGAGTTCACAGCATATGCTAGTTCTATTCCCCATCCCCGCATCAGCGGCCATCCATCGGGATCCATGAGTCCTCTGCGGAGTTGTTACTATCCGGTTGCCCAAACCGAAGTAGAGGTTTGACTTCAGAGATCCTACTGCGAGTCTTTGACAGCCTCCGCAAACCTACGACACTTGTGATACCACCAAGACAGCCGATTTTCCTCCTAAGGAAAAGCGTACGATCCCACAGTTCGTAGTGTTCTACCTTACGGTTGCGTGATTTGGCTTTACCGAGTTTAGGATGCCCGGCGACTGTGTTCGACCACCAATGTCTCGGAAGAATCGCACGCGTCTGGTGAGAACATCGGATGAGTTATGATAAGGTGCATCGTCGTGTGTTGAGTGCGTACAGTCGTTCTCTGACTGAGATAATCGCTCTACATCGCCTTCGGTGACTTGGGCACGTATTGCATATGACTGTCCATCGTCCACCTTATTGTGCTTTTTTGCACTTGTTGAGCAAGGCTGGAAAAAGCGATGTGGCAGTCCGGTTATGAGTTAGCGTAGAGGTTTTGCGAAGTTAGCTTCGGCTTTGGCCTCGGTTAGTGTTTCCCGCCCTCCCGATTGGGTCTCAAAAGATGAAGACTGTTGTTGGTTGGGAGCTTTGGAAGATATGGCTCAGAACCGAACTCCGTGACCCGAATACTGTGGCCTGTCTGCAAACTCGTCTTTCTCAAAAAATCACTGAAAACAACAAACAGATCACAAGATGTGTCGGTAATAAAACAATTGGTTTGTCCTTGTTTGTTATTATTTTTTATTAGTATTCTTATTATCATGTCCCATCTTATCCACTTCCTATATAATTCCATCTGTATGTTGTTGCATTAGCACCACGATAATTTTCAAGCCGGCGTATACCATGTCCGTTGCTTGGTGAGGTCTCGTGTACTCCGGGACCTACGTGAGGCAACCCGCTGGGTAACTTTTTCACTTCCTTTTACCATGTTGATTGGCCATCTCGAACCATCTTGCCTCCGAGAACAGCGAACAATGAGGGTGTTGTTCTTTAGGCATGCGCAAAACATGCCCCAACCACAACCTGTTCTGGTTCAGTGCTTGTTCTGGACCTTAGGCCTAAGGTCGGAGTTGCTCATAAAATTCTCCCATCATATTTCTATCAATACTACAAAGACAGTGGTACACAAACATCAGAATTCTTCCCCTATCTTCTGCTGTCAACGCCTGTTTCGGTGCCGTATAACCGACTGCACTGCTGCTGCATATACTCCATTATTGATCGACAACTGGATGTCATGTATGGCCACGCCGCAGATGCCTCAAATCTGTGAATTCTAATCGAGTCTTATGTATGTGCGGAGACACTTTATCTGATATACGAATACCAGGTGAAATACGGCTACCCGAGTAACTAGATCCATTCACCCCAGCCAGTTGTCTCCCTGCAAGTACAACGTATTGCTTTGAGCTGATGCCGTCATGCAACGTTATTTTTTTACTTAAAAGATGTAAAATGCATCCCAAACACCTACACTACCTTTCAGACGATCGAGAAAAAGCTGCAACTTACTTGGCCCTGCAAGCCGTAAAACAGCATCGTCAGGATTTTCTAAGTTAATGTTTCTTTTTAAGCAATTATCCATGCTACTATTCTCACGTGGGACAGGGCATTTTCCGAATTGAAGAGAAAAGCTGAAGAGAATCAACCCTGAGAAACACCATTCCATTTGGTCATCTGATCGAGGAAGAGTTGGCCGAAGAATTGTGAAGGACCAATTTCTACCTGTCCATGGCTATTTATTGGGTGAGCCTACGTCTACCTTACCACCGACTTTGGTGACCATTCTCTTTTCCGCAATCTAATGGCGTGCTAGATGACATGCAGCTCTGCATTGAGCCTCGGCTGGAAGTCAGAGTGGGACAAGAAGTCTCAATCAGTGACCAGTGTTTTCCGAAGCAGATAGCGGTCGAAAAATTGTCCGAGGTGGTCCGTCCATGACGTGGTAGAAAACATAAAAAGTTATGCGTCAACTGGTCCAGTTAAGGCCAGCTGAACTTTCGAGTTTGAGTTCCAAAACTGACGTGATGCCCAGACACTAAATGATATTGACTGGGATCCGCAGTCAGTAGCCTTCTCTCTTTCGAATTACACGCTGTTTTACTGAATAATTCGTATTTAGTTGCTGAGTGCTTTTTGGTTTCTTTCGCTCTACAATATATAGTGGTGGTGGCTAACAATTCGGGACATACGTATGCGATGTTAGTAACAGTGTAGCAGTGGAAATGCTCTCTCTTCGTCCATCCGGAGTGTGAATGGGTAAATGATGATTCATTTAGGTACCGCGGTCTTGGGAATTTTTGTATATTTCATTGGTTTGATGGGTTTAGTTTTTTTGTTGGTGTGAGATGCACTCTGAATGCCACTCAAATGAGGGATATCCTGAGATGTTGCTGCGACGAGGAATTCTTGGAACGCGCTTCATTTTGTTTATTACCGATCTTTGAGTTATCTGGAGTTACCCACAGCTCTTATTTATTTTTATGGTGAATCATAGTGAGACTGAACAATTTCTTGAATTGAAGTGTTCCGTTTTTCTTATTCCGTCCTAGAGGCGTCCGCCCGTTTGGCGTTTCACTGCTTATTGCTGGTTGGGATTATGACAACAAGCGGGCTTTTTTGTACCAGTGCGATCCCTCAGTGAGTCTATGGTTATGTTGTTTTTCATTATTTCATTTCGTATGCCCGAGCTCTTTGACATCCTTTAGCTTCCATTTCGTTAGTTTTCTAACAACCGTTTGCTCTGAAGTCCTGTCTTACTGCCGCGTCCGCAGACGTCAGAATCCAAATGTAAGTGACTAATTTGTAGGAATGGAACTCACCCACATTTTCGGTCACTTACTGTCTCCTAGTCGATTAGCAACTGCTACAATTGAGTGCATTTCTGTCGTTCCCATATCTCAATAATGGAACGGCAGTGGTTGCTATGCCATGTATATCATGTTTTTCACAAAATAACCCCGTCGGAATCGTGGCCAAACTGCACAAGAACAGATAAAGAGAAAAGAAAGAGGCGTTTATGTAAAACTAGTCTGGTATCTACCCTAACATCAGTCCACATCTCTTGGGACGCAACCAGGAAGGTAGGGATCAATAACCGAAACCAAAGTCGAAGCTGCGTCAGTGTAACGAATTTAAGATTCGCGTAGAGTAAATCAACTAACTGCGCCAAATAGCTCGTCAAGGTATTTCTTGTCAGTTGGGCTTAGGCAGTCTTGGGAAGGAGGACAGAATGCTCTGGAATATGCACATGTATTTGTGGAAGCAGTTATTAGCATCTGGATGCATGAAGAAAATTTGCTTGGGTGCACACGACTGGTTTGGCAGTTATTGTCGCACGTCTGGTGTTCGTACGCGGTGCTCCCTTGTCCAAATTTGCACATCGTTGTACACTGGGAATTGAAATGTCTCATGAGACTGGAAGGTGTTCATGGAAGAGTCGACAGGGGAATGAGAACTGTGATTGGTTGATAATTGTTTGTCAGTTGGGCTGAGCCAGTCTTGAGAACAAGGACAGAGTGCTCTGGAATAAGCGTGTGTATTTGCGGAAGCAGTTATTAGCATCTGGATGCATGAAGAAAATTTGCTTGGGTGCACACGAACGGTTTGGCAGTTATTGTCGCACGTCTGGTGTTCGTACGCGGTGCTTCCTTGTCCAAATTTCCACATCGTTGTACACTGGGAATTGAAATGTCTCATGAGAATGGAATCTGTAGCATGAGGAGTGTGCACGGAAGGTGTTCATGGAAGAGTCGACAGAGGAATGAGAACTGTGATTGGTTGATAATTGTTTGTCAGTTGGGCTTAGGCAGTCTTGGGAAGGAGGACAGAATTGTGTCTGGCATATGCATGTATATTTGTGAAAGGCAGTATATAGCATCTTGGAGTGCCATGAGATAGATTTTTGCATTGGGTGCGACCGATGGTTTTAGGGCGGTTATTGTCGCTCGTCTGTTAAGAACATATGCATATGCAGTTGTGAAAGCAGTTAGTGTGATTATTCTGCGACAGATGGTACAGAATAAGATTGGCTTGGGTTGCACATTCTGCACGCGTTTTTGGTGGCGGTTGTATTAGTCGCACGTTGCTGGTGTTCAGTACGCGGTGCTCCCTTGTGCCCGAAATTTCCACATCGGTTTTGATACATCTGGGAATTGAATGTCGCAGATGAGGGAATGACATCTGGTAGCCGAGAGCAGTGTCGACGGAAAGGTGTTTCATGGAAGAGGTTCGACAGTGGGAATGAGGAACTGTTGATGTGGTTGAATGAATGTTGGTTTGTCATGTTGAGGGTCTGAGCCGAGTCGTTGAGGAGCGAGGCATGATAGCGCTCGGAGAAATTGTGG
>LUCM01011526.1:0-10683 GCA_008360955.1 Fasciolopsis buskii
CAACCCACTAGTTCTCGCGGTCATTCTCAAGGCTTAACGTCAATTGATGCTGCAGCTGTCAATGCATCTTACTCACTTTCTTGCAGTTAGGGTGCTGGCGTTTTTGTTCCATTGGAGCCAGCGACTCTTGTGAGACCCAGTATCTTTGAAAAACGCTGACTTGGGACCACAGGCGAAATCTGCTGCCAAATGCATCACCTGCTTGATTTGAAGGTCAAGCTACAGTTTGATGTATTAACATCAATCTTGGCCCCGGCTGATGCTTCCCCCTTCTTCGTGTGGGCACAGGAAATGAGAATTGTTGTTGGTTGGAGACGCCGAAAGATATGACTCAGAACCGAAGTCAACGGCGTCAAAGCTGTGCGGTCCGTCTATAGAACTCGTCTCCCCAAGAAAAACAACGAAAACAACAAGAAATCGCCACGTGGGTATGGTGAAAACAAAAAACGATTGGTTTGTTTTGATTTACTACTTTTCCCTTTACTTCAGTAATTTTCTGTAGATTTCTATTTACATGCCGTTGGGTTCGCGCCATGCTTGTTTTCAAGCCGCTGTATAATATATATACATATATATCCTAGTGACTATGATAGGGTTATGAGACCGTTCAGTTGGGCAAAGCGCACTCCCTGCCGGCACACAAACAAAACAGTTCACGTGATATCTGATGAAAGTTTATCACTGACAACAATGGAATTCCGATGAAAAGCCCGTGTGTTTTTATCTCAGCTGGAGATGAAACAGCAAATCAAATAAGCCAACTTCCAACTGTTTATCGTGAAAAGGAATTAGTGACTCCGTACTAGCGTTCTCCGGTTACGGAAGCCACCTGGTATCACGGTCTGCACTCGAGCTCAAAATCAGCGGGGAAAATTGAGGAGGGGAGGCGCAAACAAATGGAAAGCTGCAAGCACGAAATTATCCAAATGGAGAAAGAGTTCGAGTGTAAAAACGTTGTTGAGAGCCTAATATAGTGTTAAACAACGGACAAAGTGTAACAGTCTCGTATGAACGTGAAAGAACGTTCAAAGCATTCGGTAAACTAAACTTACGATATGGTTTAATCATCATACCATTGTACTATCTAAACCATTGAATCGCCGTTTATTTCAAATCGTATTTCACATGGGAGAATGAGTACACCAACAAGAGGAACAAAACACGAGAAATAATCCCAGGAAGGATACACAGGCCTTAATGTGAAACACTCAGTTATTACTTAATGCCAATAGCATATTCAATACCGAAAGGCAACACCGAACGAAACCGACATAAGAAGTCCTATCTTGAGTCGTAGTCCGCAATGATACAGCTCCCAACTTCGTCAGTTAAGGAAATAAAATCACAAATGATACCTGACAAGCCTGCCAAAATCGCAAATTTTCTGCGGAAAATTCTTTTTCCAGCCAGCGTTGGAATTCATCCAGCCCAATGGGATCTTTCAAAAGTTCGTGAATAGAGAAACTCCAGCGTTTGATACGACGAATAGGCAGAAACTTAGGGCGAACTTCCGTGTTCCAATATTCCGGATTGTCAGATATCCATGGGTTTAAAGTGCTCACCGATTCGTGGGTAGAGTCAAAATCTGGTAAGGACAAGTAACAAAAAGAGATTGAACAACGAAGGAAAGCGATTGCATACATGAACATTATAGAACCGAAAAATACTAAAATGAGGAACCGGGGATAAGTAACCATCAATATGCAAAAATGTCAGAATGAGAAATGAGTTGTTAAACAAAGGAGTGAACTGACAAACAATGACGGCAGGAGTCCAATTTCAACGCATCGACGAAAAACGTGTCTAGTTTAATGTGGTTTTGTAAATGCCTCTTGGTTTATTGAAAATGGAGGGATGTGGTCTGCGACACATGACACAAAAATCTAAAGGGGTTGAGTGTAGACTCAACCTGAACTTTCAGGATGATTGTACTCAAAAGGAAACGTATGGTCAGTTGATTTTATAATGTAACGAATCCGATCACCTGATTTCATGGGTAGAGAAATTCAAAGGTGAGGGCATTGTGGGTACTCAAAAACAGATGCTAACTCTTATTCTCAAAAAACAGGTCTGATTAATTTGATTCGCGGCCAGTAAACCGGTCGTAACTGCGGACGATCGATCGTGACAAAGAAACCAGTCAGCAAATGGTTTAATCCTTCAGAAAATTATCAAATCCAGATGAGATCAAGCGCACAGAACCTTAAAACCTAAGAATAACGGACCAAATCACGAAAGCAGCATGACAATATAACGAAGCGCGACAAAATGACCTATATACTTATATGTATGGCCTGCCCAAGGCTTCGCTTCTTTTAGCTCTACTTAGCACAAACCAAAAGGGCACGGAAAGGTAGACGGTGAATAAACATATGTAAAATATGTCAAAGACATCGGAGGTGGTGAGAGCGATTACCTCGATCGGATGCAACTACCAATGCCCAAGAAACGACTGATGCATCAAACTCAAACAACGACTGTGACAAACCAGTAACTGAATTTAGAAACCTACTGAGTAACATTAGCAGATGGGGTTAGGTCTCACAACTGCGGATTAGAACAGTAAGAACCGTGAGATGGTAGCGATCTATTGGAAATCCCACGGACAGTAGCCACGAAGAAACCATTTCATCTCATGCGGTTAAACACATGATGACGAGGATTCGTTATTTGTTATAACCGTGCGTATACTGACTGTGGATAGGAAAGTAGGAACTTCCTTACAACTCGTAAAGAACGATGCGCTATTAACAAAAAACCCATTTGATCTGGTCATCCAAATATGTTTGTTTGTAGACATACTAATGAAACAGCATATCAGTTTAGAAAACGATCAAAGAAGTGCATATTACGTCCCTTGCCTCCAAACACCTCTTCGGGAGATCTTGTGAATCCCAACCCGACAGTCTAACTGGACCTACACGAACCACTGGTTGAAGTTTTCGTACTCTTTCCCCATATCATCGACTAGCCACCTGCAATCACCTTTCAGTCATTACTCTACTCGAAAAACAACGTACAGCGAGACAGTCGTTCTGTGAGAATGAACAAAACATAATCAAACTAACCTATTCTCATTCAGCCCCTGTTCTAAAGACTGAACCCTTGAAACCAGTACCCTAGGCATAACCTCTGAGTTACAAAATTTTCCCACCATATTCTGCCATTACTATGAAGACAACGGTGTTCAAGCATCAAAAGTAATCGCATATTTTGTTCTCAACGGTCATGTTTCTGAGCCGCAGAACAATGCCGACTTCAGTACTGCCATGCATACTTGGCCTTTGATCGGTAACCGAATGTCATGCCGATGCCGCAAATGCTTCAAGTTAGCAGTGACCAATCGGGCCTTCCGATATACGACCACCAGCTAAGATACAGCTACCAAAGTAGTTAAATCTATCCGCTTTACCCAACTGTTCCCTTACAAGAACGAGGTTCAATTTTGAGCCAATCCAGCCATGTAACAGCATTTTATACTCCAAAAATGCAAAATGCATGCCAAACATACCCACAGTATCGTTCAGAGGACCGAAAAAAAATTTATACCCAACTGTTTTCTCACTCAAAAGCAAATACACCTCGAACGAGAGGAGACAGGACATTGTTTTGCACGACAAAGAGCTTCCCAGAACAACTTCTGAAGTGGCGATGCGAAGCAATTCCCGTATAACTATTGTAAATGTCACGTTAGTCAAAGTAGCCCTACATTGAATCCACTGGTAGTACTATCCCTACTTTATTACCACCCAGACCATCCAATGAGATGAATACAACCAATTTATTTTCTTTTTTGGGCATTGGCGCGTCGTGTATTCCCGAGTAAAACAAGTCGTGTGCCAAGAAGTAGCTGGCTATTTGGTTTTTGAGTGAGTTTGACTTGAACTTTTCTGTTACTTGGCCGACATATGTCTTGCATTAGGTAACACCTGAAGCATTTCACAGCCATTCATTATTTTCCACGACAAAACATAACGTCAATTTGTTATATCCTTTTGATGGATTGAGAATGTGACAATTTTTTTGATGACAACAGAAACAGAGACGTCTACTGGTTAAGCAGGTGCCTTTGTTGCCTCCTTGCTCTTGCTTCTGGCATAGAATGTCACCAACGTGGCGGTCTCATTTACTGCAGATCATTAGATAATGTTTAAAGTATTCAAACATGCAGGTGTTTAAAAACTTAAGACTGTCAGCTACACTGGGGCAATAAGAAAGATCACGACAATTTGACAAAGCGTGACCAGATGACATTAGGCCAACTTACGTACTGATGCTGATCGGAATTTCCCCGTAATGAGAACTCAACGATCTGTCACCGATAATAAATCTCAACCTAGAATTTCCCAGATTGCAGACAGGTAATCTTTGGCTTGTTCATTGAGACATAATTTTGAGGGCAATTTTGTGTAAAAGAAAGATTTTCGTTTAATGGGTGACTCAGTTAAACAATGCGGATATAAAACAATGGAAGTAGTTGCGTCTTTTTTAGATACATGTCTTTTACACGTCCAGTGGAGCCTACATATAGTTTCACCTCCATAACCAAGGTCGTGAATATTCAACTACTACAATACCAAATACCAACAGATACAATTTGAGGCCCATATACAAAGTCAGAAAGTGAATTGACTGAAGCTGGCAGCAAGGACAGAATATAACCGACCCAGTCTTGAGTACCTATGGGAACCCATCTCTTGACGGCGGCTCCGCGAAAACAAACCTGGATCTCGGTATTTGTCAGATGACCACTTCCCCGACACATCTGCCAATTGTAATCCAGCTCCCAAGATACTTAAAGGAATTAACTACCTCTGACTGGTCGCGGATGCAACGATCAAGTCTTTTGCTTTTCAAAGGCCAAAAACCAATATGCTTTCAGGCACGCACGCAGCGTTCGACTGTGGCATTGTCTTTGGGAAACGAGGTAACAGAAAGATGTGTTGATGTGCAGAGTTGTACCGTCACATCCTAGATTGGGTTAGGGCTTGTGATAGCCTTTCGCTACTCTTTGGCGTTTCCAGTAAATTACAGCAAGGTTTCCCCGTATCGCCGTTTCTTCTCAACTTTGTTATAGAGGATTTTCTGCACAACGTTTTATCTGATCTAGCAAAGAGTGAAGTTGAACTCATTTCAGGAAACAGCGTGTGTCGACAATATCGCCTCACTGAGTGACAACGTAAGGACAATTCAGGACATGTCGAGCCCCTTGGTGGTTAAGGTGTCTAGGTAAGGTGTTCTTTGAGTTTTCAAATTGTAAGGTACCTCCTCAAGGCTGACAAGAGCCTATGCCTATACCCACCCTTTGTAGCGATCAGTCAGATGTACCTTGGGAGCTTGATTACAATTGGCAGATGTGTCGAAGAAGGTATCACATCACGAAGCAGCTTTCGAAAACCTGCGACACTTGCGGCGCCGCCAAGACATCCGGATTTTCCTAAAGGGTAGGGTGTACAGTGACAGTCCGTAGGGTTCTTGACAAGTGCGAAGTCTGGCCCGTTCTCGTTGAAGATGTTCAACAGATTGTTAAATTATATCATTGATGTATCCGAAGCATGTTCGCGCCTCGTGGGGTAATCGAGTCAAAAATGACGAGGTGCATCGTCATGTGTTAAGTGCAGACAATCGTCCACCAAATAGAGATAATCTTCTACACGGCCTTCGGTGGCTTGGACGCGTTTTGCACATGTCTACCCATCATCTACCTGTTCATGCTCATATAGAACGTATTTTCCAAAGACGGAGGAGCGCCGCGGCGGTCTGATCACGAATTAAGATATAGGCAGCTCCGACTTCAGCGTCGGCTAGAAGCCAGATATGAGGACTACCGCTGGTCACAAACGTTGATAAATATGGATCAGAGTCGAAGTCATTGGTATAAACGTTATGTGGCGTATATGTAGAATTTGTGCATTGTAGAAACGAACCAAAAACCATAAAAATGTGCACAACTGGAACACAAAAGCATATCCGGCCCCCTTATTTACCGTTTTATTCTTTCTGTACTTTTCTCGGTATAGTTTTCTCTAAATGTTGTCTTGGTCACATGCTTGCTCTCAAGCCGATATGCACATATATAAATATCTGAACCTTTGATTTTTTGTATGACAGTTTTTGATTGACTTCCTATCTATCTACCTGCCTATATATATGTATAATATATATATATATATACATCAATTATCAACCGAAAAAATAAGAGCTTCGAAATCCAGATCTGCCACTCATTTTGGGGGTAGACAGTCCTTTTCTGTCGCCCGGCTCTTTACAAGGCCTCATCTACTGAGACCATGTAATTCTATGGCTAAGCTTCCGCGCAAAGGCAGCCAGCTCTCCCCTATTTCGTACAGTGGATCATAGCGGATATAGGACATGACCATTCCAATACATTCATGTGGAGTGCATGCAATAAAAAATAAATCACCAACAGTTGCAATAAAAGGATTTCGACCAATCGGAGCATAACGACGAGGAGACTGAATCAAGCAACAACAGAACACTGTTCGACCAATGAGTACCGTGATGAACTTAATACTAATTTGCAGCCTGTATAAACTTTGGTTTGTTATTAAATGACATCAATCGGCCCGAGGACATGAGTGCTCTCGACGGGTTTAGCGAAACGAGATTAGGGAAAAACCAAGTTAAACGACTGATTACGATGGGGGTGATTTCTTGCAATTTTATATCGCACCTCAAACGGAAGGTTCAACGAAAAGAGATTAATAATTGGCAACCATAAAAAGCTGTAAAGAAATAAAGCAAAGCAAACGAAACGGATTCCAAACTAACTGGCATTAGTAGCATTGGAAGTGCCCATAACATGACCCAACGAACCGTATGGTCCAGTACCACCGGCGCCCAGCGACAGAACAGTTGGTCCAGCAGCTAAGTTGCTTGAAGCACCACCACCTCCACTACCGGAACGACCTAAAGTTGTGCTGCTTGAACCACCGGCGCTTCCAACGATACCACCAACTTGAAAACTAGCCACAGAACCAGGAGTTGTGGCCCCAGGATCTACCCGACTGACCACGCCGATTTTATCTATGTTTGTTTTCGAACCGATTAATGGGGCTGCATTATTCGGTGAGGGGGATCGGGTAGCTCCAAGAGTGACCAATTGACATGCAGAGGCAGAGGAAATCGCCTGACCAGAGGAAGAAGTTCCCAGAGCACCAGTGGTGGCCGGCGTAGCAGAGGATGTGGACAACAACAAGTCAAATTCTGAGTACTGATCACAATAGTTCTGAATCAGACAGGAGAGAGATTATAATCAAAAAGTTAGTAGCCGTAAATTATAGGAGGAACTAAACTAACTGAATGAATCATAAAACCACCAAAGGATGATCAATTACTTCTCGTGTTGATGCATAAGACCATAATCAAAATGAGATAGCTATCTACATACAACGGAATAAACACAATTTCCCGGGGACGCATATTATCAAGATAGCATTTTAAATTCTTCCTCGGTGTTTGTATAACTATGCTTTAGAGAAGATTTGCTTTTACGCTGTAACTTACAGGGTTATATAAACAACCAGTTTCAAAATACAAACTGCTTAGTTGTATCGTTCAGATCCCAAATAGCAGAAACAGCATTGTTCACGGAAAAAAATGAGCACAAGAACAAGAGCGCGTTTGGTTGGGTTTGAGTTCATTAAATTATCGATCCATAGACGACAACCGAAGAACAACCAATGGACATGAAAGATAAGATATTCCGATTAGAACGGGAATATTCTACACCATCAAGTTCAGTAAGGATGTCGGCAATCTGCAACATCAGATAGAAAATCGCGAAACCAACGTGCGCTCTGCATGAGCGATTCGGTTCACAAGGAACGGTGAGAATCAAGAATGATAAGAAGGGAACTTGATTCAGGGATTATGACAGGGATCATACTCATCATCATCATTATCATGATCGATCAGCGTTGAAAAATCAAGAAAGCCGAACTGATCATTGCCTTTCCCCAAGTTAACATGGCTCTGTAAAAAGACTGAATATCCAAAGGGAACGACGAGTGGACCTACATAGTAGGGAAAAGATAAGAATGCTACTGTAGCCAACACATGGAACACAGTCTTACTGTACAAACACACTCCCAATCGTTCTGATTCGATAGAAAATAACAACATGATCGCCACTGTTCACGGTTCACTGTCATATCCTCCAGTGTTCCCAGCCAGCTGGTTGATGGATCTTTTAGACCCCAACCACGAAGGCATGAGACACCTACTTTACCTGAGTTCGGTGTGCATTTCCTCATTCGACACTACCACATTATCTGCTGACCTCCACAGGACTTCATCCACTGCGTGGGAAGAACGCAAAATAGGACACGCTATGGTAGACTAGTGTTCGTTATGAATAACACATGGTGAATTATTTTATGAAAATAATCTATTTCCGACTACTAACACATACAAAGTAGTCACACGCCGAAATAAAGTATTCTCAGAATCGGCACCTAGTGCTAGATTCCCAGCCTCCACATTACCCAACCGGCCACTCAATCCACCCTTGCCATCGTTACGTTAGAAATCGTTGATCGAAAACCCTCCAATACCGACGATATCTCCCACCGAATTTCCATGTCTCGCAACCGTACACACAAGAACTGGGCGCACTGACCGGCCAGTACACACGACTTTTCAACTTTCTGCGAAATATTCAGACCTGGATGCCACAAGTGCTTCAAGTCCAGCGTAAGCCGCCCTCCGCCGCCCTTGAAATATACGCTGTTTTACCTCTACTCCGCGCAGTACATCGTTCAACACACAGTTACCAAGGTAAGTGAAATGGTCTGCAATCGTTAATTTCTCTCCATTCCCGTATTCATGTTCGTGACTTAAATGTCCTCATCTCCAGCTTGGCAGATTCCACCTTATGGTGGGAGCAAAAATCAATGCAAAACCGTAACCTACACACCTCAAGAGTTTACTCTATCCCGCTGCGCGTCTGTGCATGGTCCGCCGATTGGAGCATTCACAAGACGACATCTGCGTAATCTAGATCACATCGCTTCCCACCATCTCCCGATTCGATTCTACATCCTGGAGACCTCCCAAGCATCTTCTCACCTAGTAGTCCATTGGCAAAGTTGACCAAGAATGAAGAGAAATGAGTACCAACTTGTCGACCATCTTGCTGTCGTTTCGAGATGCAACTTGTTTAGTTGACCGTAGACTCTCGTCAGCAGAGGCTGTTAGACACGCCGGCCATTTGGGAGTATTTCGAGGCCTTAGTTCCTCTCCATCCAGCATCACATTCGAGATTATTTTCGTCCAGCCCTATAACAGCCCTTGACGGGTCACCGTCATACCCTTCACCCGCGAACCAACACAGTATGCAAGTACATACTCCTCCGCAACCCGCGGTTCTACGAAACTTCGCTGGCATACCACTCTAATGGATAGCACCGAATAACCCTGTCCGATCCACTGAGCCGGACGCGCCTTTGAAGTCCAGAAAGACTATTGCATCGTCGGGGAGAAAGGAAGCTGATGGTACGTGCCGCCGAGTCGAATGTAACCTGCGAAAGTGCGAACATCTGGCCGCACTGCAACCTCGACCTTAGATAATGAAATTCCCCGTCTGCTGTTCGGCGGTCATGTTGCTTTCAGTGATACTAGTATCAGAATGTTGCAGATATTACCATGACGGTAACATCTCTCAGTAACTATCAGAATTAACTATAATTCCTCGATGATTGCTATAGTCACTCCGTTGTGCCCTTCTTGAATGATGGAATACCAATCAGTGGACTCACCCCATGATAACGGAATACGTTCCTTGTTCCAAATATCACGAAGCAAGAATGTAAGTGCTTTTATCAAGGTTTCTCCACCCAATTGGAAAAGAACCGGAGGAAGTTCGTTGGGACCGGTCGCTTTTCGGCTCCATCAGAAGCTCGGACATATTCGACTGCACTCCCACGGTCGTCTTGGGGCTACAACAGACCCCTCCCAAGGATTCACAGCTCCAGCATCGGACTAAATACCCGATTAAGGCGTGCGGGCAGGCTAAACCACTATTCCTTGAAGTGCTCTGCCCAACGGCCCAGCCCTTGTTGTCTACCATGAATGGACTCTCCATTTCTATCACACACGACTTCACTAACCGAAGTTCGCCGGTGTCGCCCACCGCTGTCACGTATAAGCTTAAACAATCTTCGACTTTTGCCTGAAGCGGCACCTAACTTCATTTCCTCGGCTGCATCAACCCACTAGTTCTCGCGCTTCATTCATAGGCTTAACCGTCAATTGATGCTGCAGCTGTCAATGCAAATCTTACTCACTTTCCTTGCAGTATAGGGTGCTGGCGTTTTGTTCCATTGGAGCCAGCGCGTCTTGTGAGACCCAGTATCTTTTGACAAACCGCTGACTTGCCTGGAACCACAGGCGAAATCTTGCTTGCTCCACAATGTATCACCTGCATTGGCATCTTGGTTCCACTGGTCGTCTACGTTGCCGCTCGTCGGAGTTTTTAGATCCCCGGATGGTCTCTGTTCGTAGCTGTTGTGAACAGCCGAATCAAACAGACTTTCGACGGCCAATCGGGCTTATGGCGTGCGTCGATGGCCGTTGAGCTGAAGCAAAAATCGCATTGAAACTAACGCATGGTCGGATTCGACGATACTTTGGTCCAGTAGTTGTTACATATTTGGACAGAGC
>LUCM01011526.1:42748-59305 GCA_008360955.1 Fasciolopsis buskii
GGGGAAGAGATAGTTCAACGGTTGTCGAGAGTATTATCCGCGAACAACAGGCGGATTTCGGCATCGATGCTTGCATCGACAATTCACTCTTTTCGGCAGATACGTCGAAACGCGCCCTCACGCACCGGGGCGCCTATTTCGATCGTAGTCTTTCCTCGCTGAAGGCTTTCGGACTCCGGATCAGGGAGCACTATCAGTCTTGCACAAAAGGGTTAATGCATAACGAGCGTTTTGTGAACCTGTGCGAAGATGTACTCGCATACTATGGTCCGCGTGAGGTATAGCGGCGAACTGTCACGTTTACTCGAACGACTAATGGCGTTCGATCGACAACGGTGTCCCAGTCTCCCCATTCTTGTCAAACTTGCGTACAGACAAGTGATGGAAGATGGCTTAGAGGTCCCGGATGCTTTAGATGGAAATCTGGAATGGAGAGAACTGTGGCTATCGATTGACGCAGAGACGTCGTGTGCGTCTGATTCGATGTCGCGGCGCCTGTGTAAACGGAGCAGCTCAGATGACTGTGTAGATGCGCGCTTCGTTCGGCAGTCGTCTTTGCACCTTCATAAGTGCAACTTGCTGTTACAGGGACTGGACGCAGCCCGGGGGGCAGCAAACTGTGATACTGAATGGAGAGCGGAGAATAAGCGGCTTGACCGTTTTCACCACTTGGTAGCTGAGTTCTACGCATGGTAGCTCGGGATTGTAGTACAATTATACAAGGGCTCGTGCAGCTTACTGCGTATTGAAGCACTTGTGCGTCGCGCAGTATATTCAGTTAATGTTGAAAATCTGTGTAATGTTGCTGCAGTGCGTTCAGTCGTGTGTACGGGTTTCGAGACGTGGAGACGCGTGTGGCCATGTCACGGGTTGAGTTATCAATCATTCAATGTCTGCGTTATATGGCTAGAATTGGATTGGGTGACGGGGTGAGTTAATATGAGGTTAAGAGCTGTTATTGTGTGCAACTCCTGAAATAGCTTGTTTCAGTGAAGTATTGAAACGTAGTAACAGTCTGCGACTGATTGGGTCATCGTGTGGCGTAGACGGAAACACTGCGTCTACCATATCCGGGTGCCTATTTTTGCTGTCCTGGCAAGGAATGGAAGAATCCATGTGGGGCGCAACAAATGACGTGGATAACGTGATGGAAGAAAGTGCAGCGACTTTAAGGTAAGGTAGGTGTTCTCTCCGCTGATTCGTGTTGGTCACGATAAGACTGTCCGATGTTGCTCGGCTGGAGAACACTTGAAGGGATATGGCAGTGAACGTGACAGTCGGTGATCGTTTGTAGATCTATCGGAATCAAATGTTGATTGAAAAATCACGTGCGTCCTGATAACTCATGGGAACTGGTAGACGGGTACTGCTAGAGAGTCCAGCCGCTAAGCAGAAGAACGATTAGGGTTCTCAACCAAAGCCTTTGATCCTGACAAGAACCTGACCGCAAGGCATCGGGGAATAGCTGAGTGGGAGCCCATCTACTTGGATCAATTATTCTTCCACTCGTTTTTCCGACTGAGCTGCTAACCCAGATCAACCCCCAACTTGGAGCACCAGGAGACTACTTTGTCAGGCCTCTACCCATTGACCTTCCAGGCATGATTGGATCTTCGGCTTGAGATAGGCCATCCTGTATAGCTCGTTGGATCATGGAGGCACGCAAGCCTTCACACCACATCAAGGTGTGGTCTCGTTGTGACAGTACGGAATAGTAAAAATTAGGTAGATAGAACCTCAATCTGGATGAAAGCCGGCCTGTTGTTCAAGAGCGTTCCTCTTGAAAACTACTTCAAACGATGCAGCATTTATAAAGAAAGACTTTGGTCACTATCGGAAGTAAACTAATCTTGCCATGACTACTACAGTCAGTGCGTATCCACTGTTCCTGAAGATGCGACACGGAACCGCAAGGTCTCCAGATTGCTGAGCGACAGTGATCTGCGGTCTACCAGGACTGGTGACTTTGTATAACCCCGGCACCCCAGACTTCTAGGCTAGTTAGTGAATATGTAGATACATAAAGACGCGCCCACAAATCGACACAGCTAAGAGGTCTAATCACCAGGAGGTTCGTAGCCAAGTCAGGGTGCCTACGCATTATCAAAAACTCGTGGAGTGGGAAAAATGTACCTACACTTCCAGCTATTACTGTTTAGTGAATATGTGCAGTATTCTATTTTGGCAACTGGCACTTCATTGACTAAGAGTTGCAAATGTCAGTACTGCTACGTTATGCGGCGCGTAATCAGCTCAGCGACATCGATTATATTGGGTGGAAAGATTCTTATGAAGACAAACATACCTGTAAATGTACTTGGAATGGTTGACATAAGACTTTTCACATTTCGCACGGGAATACCATCCTCTTCGGAGATCATGTGGTCAATCAGCGACTCAATTCTTTGCCATATGTATTCGTTCGGCGAGTTCTTTGAATACCCTGGGAGCGGGTTAAAGAAAAAGGATTATACCTTCTGACAACATTTTTTTACTCTGTGCACACTTCTCCACGTGAGATGGCTCTGAAAGCGAGTTTTGCGGAACAGCAGCGCATTTCGTTGAGGCCTTGTGTCCACCGACCGATTTGTGAACGTTGACGGGGGACTTGCTCCCAGAATTCTGATCATTAGCACAGCATTTTGCTGTTTTCGGGGTTGGTTTGACAGACAAACTGGGTGAATTAGGGTCGGAATTCACTATGGGTGAGTTAGGTGCCTCGGAACCAAGCCACTTAACATCCCTGTTAACTGAGCTGCAAGTACTTCGACAGGCCATAACTCCCAAGATATTGACCATTCCAAAGGGTCCCAAGAAATATTGCGATCCACATTCACGACATCAGCGATGAGCAAACCGAGCGACAGAGCATTTCGGAGAAAAACAACCGAACGGCCCTCCCAAGGTCAAGCAAGCGACACAGTTCAGTTGAGGAATGCCGAGGTTTGGCGGGCCTAGGAACTGCAGTTTTCCAGTGACCCGGGTTTTGGTGATAAGTTTAGGGCTCGGCATCCCATCGAGGTATTCGGATGAGGTTTTTTGACTGGTCTTTTGGCGAGAAGCTGCTCAGGAGCTAAGTCTGCAATTTAGAAATATGTGAAAGAAATGGCTGGGTATTATCCGTAGCTTCCAAAACTGCGTGTTCTTTTGTTTGTGAACAGCAAAGTACCATTTGCAGTGTCAAATGGAGCAGATACTTTCTGTATTTTTGCCTGAAACTTAATGTTCTTGCACTCGCGTAGCAGGAATACAGAGCTCATTTGAATCCTTGAACATTGTTGCAACCAGCAGCATGTTCCGAATGTCAACCTCACTCTGGAACATCTCTGCTCAAGAGGAACACAGCCCTCACGTGAAGCTTTTTGGGGTTGCCCTGCAGTCTTATACCACGCCCCTGGAGCCCCCGTTTGATATTAGAGTAGATAGTTACTCATACAATATAACTTCGCTATTTGGAACGTTTCCGTTACATCACTGCGAGTGCGTCGGCATCTGGGAGACAAGATGTCGAGGTCACTGGGTTTTTCTTTAAAGCGTTTGTGCTCTTGGACAGCTATCATCTTAGTTGCCTGCTTCTGTGCCCCATCCAAGCAATTCATATAATTTTGTATGCGCGTCACCAGGGCTAGAACGTAGTTCCCTGTGTGCATTAGTACGAACGCGTTGGGCTCCTTCAAGATACTGATCTAAGCCTACAGTTTTCCTCTCTAACCTTATTTACCCCCTGGCCTGCCGTCCGGATGATTTGAAGTTGTTCCCGATGGTTATTCTCAGGCCTCTGGCGCGGAAAACTTCCATGATATCACCCACTTCATTACCTTCGTGCCATCCTTTAGAGATCAGCCCCGACACCTGGCCGGGTTCAGCGGCAATTTCCACCCGCGTAGCCAGACTCTGTCTGCCCCAATGTCCTCCACCAGGTGTACACCTGCTAGCTTGACATAATTGGCGTAGAGAATACATGGGTTATTCATGCCCTTTGCTGGGTCGTTGATGCATATGAAGAGGAGTGTGGGTCATAGTACCAATCCCTGAGGAATACCACTTGGGACATCGGCGGGTCCGCGGTGTATCCGCCAACCCTTGCGCCAAACGTCCTTTCCCAGAAAGGGCTGTTTACCCAAGTATTGCGTTGTTATTCCTCGTGCTTCCTTTTTGAGATGCAAATGGCTCGTTAATTCGGTCAAAATTCTTGATAAAGTCCCTGTGAAGAGCTCGACCAAGTGGCCCTCCTGTGATTGTTACGTCACCCATTTTGGAGGGTGGCAAGGGATTTGTAAGAGACTTTCGTGACACGTTTGTGCCGTGGTGCTGAAATAGCACTGTAGGCCACCAGGTGTTCGCATGTCTGATTTTGATGAGCATTTCTAGACGCCTAAATGAGACGCAAGCTGGACTCACCAGTCTGTAGTTTTCTGGCCTGTGTCCGCGTCTATCAACGTATATTTCCGCTTCTGCTGCAGCTTTCCATTAGTCAGACACTACCCTTCCCAGAAGGAAGCATCGCAGAGCTGATTGACAAAGGCTGCAAGCAATATCGCTATGGGCCTAACGACCCGCGTGCCTATACCCGCCAGGCCAGATGTTTTAAACTTATTCAGCGTGTCTAACTCTGTCAAAATCTGTTGCATTGTCGCAAAACTTCAGAAGTTTCAGGATCTTAGCAGTTTTTGGGGTTCCCAGGTTGCTTTGAGCATCATCCATTGAGAGAAAAATGACGCTGACACATTTTAACTATGATATTTGCCCTTTCAGATTCGGTCAGGCCAAGGTTTCCGTCGTTCTGCTGTGGCAACATGGTCCATGATTTCTTCCTAAACCAGGCATACGCATACCATGCTTTGGGGTGAGTTCCGATATTCTTCACTAATTTACACTCAAACAAGTACTCATTTAGTTTGGATGACAGAGCATGGTGCCAAAACCACGGAATCCGGTAACGGCGGGTGGCATTCACTCTGTGGCAGTGAAAGGATCTAAATCAGTGACAGCAGCAAATTAGATAGACAGCTAGGGGCTAATTAGAGGAAGGTATAGATGTTCCAGGCTGGAAGATTTGTCCAGCTTTCTCAAATGTCCGTGCAGATGTTGTTTCTAAGGTGGGGTTGCTTGCTGCTCCCACGAACTATTCATGGATTGCATTCCACATAGATGTCACTCTATGAGCAAATGAACTGGCTCTAAGGGATGCTGGAGACCTCGGTTTAAAACTTTTCTGAAGCGTCCCCTTAGTGACAAGGCAGGAAAAAGATCGAAATGTTTCTCCCTTCGGCCCGATTTGACGAGATGATGCACCAGAAAGAGGTTAACCCAGATACGTCGAAAGTCAAGGGATGGAGGCTGAGCTTTAAATGACTGGAGGAGTAAGACAGGTAGGTTTGCTCCTGAAAGGTTTCCGTGGAGGCCATCTGAACCCTTTCTAATTTTTCTGGTTATCTAACGGGACTACTGCGCACCATCTGGCTCCCGTGTTCAGTTCATCTCAGTGTTCACAGGAAAAGTTTTGGACCACGCCATTTGAGTCTCCAGAATTTTCCTGATTGCACGCAATCGTTTTTGGCATCCACGTTTTATAGACGCACTTCAGCGGGCCCTGGTAAAAGAAACGGAAAACTGAGTACCCTACCACGCATTGACGGCGAGAGGTATTACCGGTCGCAAGTGTTTGCTGTTCCAATTAAGGACGGTGTAATGTGCGATCGAAACATTATTTACTTACTTATTGTTGACTCACCTCCTGGCAGGCGGCATCCCGGTTTCGGTCTAACGCCATCCTAAGCGGTGCCACGCTCTGCATGATTACATTATCTCCAAGCCGAAGTAACAACAACAATACTTATGTTTATCGGTTTTCGGGAGGCATGCGCTGAGGCACGATCAAAATGTGACTAAGAAGCACACGTGAATAACAGAGCCAAATACTGGAGGGGGTACACATGTATTAAAGGAGTGAACAGGGGGCCAAAAGTTTGTTCAAAGACTATTATATTGACAAAAACGTCAGGGAAGACTGTATCAAATAGGGAGAAAATAGATTGACGGAGACGGTTTGTTTGTTCGCATTAATGCGTACTGGCATGGAGCACGGGTTATGAGACCCGATGTTTGCGGCTAAGTTCAAGTTGCATCCACGAAAAGGCTCACAGTTGTACCTATGTGCATTTGAGTTCTGAATGGAATTCGCACGGGAAATTCTACGATTGAACTGTATGATGGGATAGTGAAATGGCGCGTAAGACGGATGGAATGATTTATGGGATAATTCCAAAGACCAAGATCATCCAGAAAGGACAAACCGGTGTGAAAAACAAAAAATAATTGGATGAAATAAAAAACCATCATTGATCATAAATACAAGACGGCAAAAATGGCCAGGATCGCCAAGTCTTGTCTGGAACACAAAGAAAAAGCGATTAGCAGAAAATAAAAAGCCACTCCGACGATATAGGGAGGAAAAAACGTTTGGATTCTATAAACTCAAATGGTAAAGAGATGTATTTGATGAAGTTGTGAGTGATGACGATATTTATGTTCGTAAATTAGTATTTCGGCGACTATGGCTTATCTCAAATTGTCGGTGGATTCCTGTCTTTTTTGGGAGGATGGATATCCCGATGGACGGTTGGACGGCTGCAGCTGAACTTGATGCAGATCAATAAATGTGGCATGCACGAGTTATCAGTAGCTAAGGGCACATATTGGCTTGCCCTCATTGGTTGCGCATCAGAGAGCTCGACTGTAGAACCCGTAGATGACTACGGTACGGTTGAGCTTGAGATAGGCTCTGTAGTCTCATAGCTTGGAAGTTTGGAGCAGCAAAATTAAGTGGTGTTCGGAGGTCATTTGATATTTGGTGGGGCCTAGATGCACTCTTGGGTTCCGAGATTGGCATCTTCAGTGCTTTACGATGTGACCAACAATGTGCGGTTTCCGTTTGTGGAATTACTCGAGCGGCGGCTAGGCCATCGCCAAACGGCGTGATTGGAGTAGAGCTGGGTTGGTACTATGAGGCGGTAGCAGCATTGTTTGGTTACTCGGACCGCATTTGCTAGGGTCGGTCGATGAGCTAAAATTTCGGGCGGCGACCGGGTGGCAGGCCTCAAAACGTGGGGAGACGGAAAACAAACAGACTGGAGTGTGTACCAGCTAATGGTTTATGATGAGCAAACAAGAGAAGAAAACAAGTCAAACCCGCTAGGACGAATGGTCAGTTTTGCGATGTCATGTGGTGATATCTGCTTGTTTTTGGAGGGAATCTATGAGAGAATATGAGGTACTGGGGGATAAATCTGGGAAGAGGAACTACTTTGGGCGCATAATGTTATCTGTGCCCACTAGACGGAGTGCCAAGGATATAATCTAAGTTATGGAGATCGCACTGGCTGCAGTGAGGGATATAACAAGATTTTGGCATATCAACGGGGTATTCAGAAGTCAACGGTGGAGTTGGATCGCCCTTGAAAGTGTGGGTCAGAGAAATGGGTACCCCGAAATCAGTCCGTAACCCAAATGGCCGGTTTTATGATGACCAGCAGACCAGAAGCTGCTCACCTTTGAAGGGTGGCACCTATTTTTCTTGGAGGGTAACTGACAGACGCAAAAAGACTAAGACGGGGAAAACGCATGACTCTAAGGTTAATAACTAAACGTTCTACTTTGTTTTCATAAAGTTGATCAGATTAGCTAAAGCTCTCTTGAGGGCCACTATCCCAGGTAGGCCGCGGAGATGGCTACAGACCAGCAACAATTGAACTGAGCGAAACAAGACGATACAAGTAACCATCTGCGGGGCTTTTCGCACTACGTCATTTGTCATTTGTGTTGTTCCGCATAACATGGTGAACACAATACACATCGGCCATTGATTGAGGTGGGGGTCCGTTTGACACTTCGCAGACCATGATTGGAATTCAAAGGGTTAGTGAAAATCAGAAAAGTAGTGCGGAAATGGTTAACTCGCCTTTGACAGCACTTGCACCAAAAGGTCAGCTCAGACAGATGTTTTATGTTTGGGTTTACTTTTCTTTTTTCGATTAAGTTGAAGCATTGGAATGTGGGCGTTGTCTTTAGATGAGCAACCACCCCAGAACATCACTTGTCATGGATTTACTTGGGCTGTGGTGGGTCCGTTAGTCAGACCGGTCCGATGCATTTACGATTCTTTTGCAACCTAGAAAGCAGCCCGGATCGGTTTTACACGCAAGGTGTTCCAGGGCCCATCTTGCTGAAAAAAGCCATCTGGGTTGAGGCAACACACGCCGTTTTCAACCGCAAAGTTCTCCATTAAGTTGCCTTTGAGTCTCCTGTCGGCAGGGATCTTTAAACCGCAAAGTTGCAGGACAGATGACCTCCCACCCCTTTTTCGACCACTTGCATGGCAAATTGCTGCATCTGTTAAAGACGAGCGGCGCACTTTTCGGAGAACAGCGATCGAGCTTACACATGGTGCAATGCATACATATGAAGAAAGTTTGTTTGACTGCACCCACGACACTGACACTCTCAGTTTTGGGCTCGGGTGAACCACGTGCGTACTTCCGTACACTTACAGTGACTCACGTTTTGAGTCTCTGTGACCACATGCTTGACGCTTCTGTATGCTTCACCAATGGTTAGCTTTACAATGGAACACAGTTGGACTTACAAATCAACTGTATTTTGGGTCTGGCTGCATGTCGCTCAAATGTGGGTTACAATGCCGATATATCGTACATTCACTTCACACTGAGCAGAGGAATAATCTAGTTTCTTTCAACCCTCCTCACCGAGGTAAACTCTGGAACGGCTTTCGAACTGATACCTCAGGCACTTATGAACGTGTTTTTCTATCCACGGAGTGATATTCGTTTTAAATGCCCTGCCTGAGGAAGTCGCAAAATCAGTCCGTAACCCATTTTCTTGAGAAAGCTGGATGGTTATCTGGGCCTAAATCGTGAAACCACCTAAATTGAGGCCATACCATTAAAAGAAAACAGAACTGACAATTTCAGCTGATACGGATTATTAATTAGCTGCCCGTCGATTTTCACACGGTCGCTGTCATAATCATTTTTTGTGCAACTTTTTGGGTGCCGCCAACATTTTCCGGTGTCCTTCGTCCCGGACAGAATCTCAACCATCCAGGATCGAATGAAATCTCCAAGACCCAGAATAGAGTGCCCTATTGGCCTGAAATTTGCGCAATAATTCAAGATTATTGACTGACCGACTGGAAACAAGGGAAAGTAAGAAACACCAAGAAGGACAAAAGCAACACATCCAGGAAGAAACGTCGAAAATCTAACGATAATAGTAAGATTTATCAGGTTGGGAGGGGCATGATGAAACCAAAACCGCTTGGTGCAGGGTAGGTATAGAAAATAAATCGGGAAGATATTTACAACCGTTAAGGTAGTAGAAAGATTAGGGGAACAAGCAGCTGAAATAGAATGACTGCTGAAAATAACACCGGAAGAATATTAGGCTACCCAAGATTTACAAGCATTTTTCCTGAACAATGGAGCACGTTAAAGCAACTTTTGTTCCAATGCATCATTAAGCAGTGATCTACCACAGAAAGCACAAAAATTGCGCTCGATGGCAGGGCTCATGAATCAGTCGGGATTCACTCTTACGCATGCGAGAGAACGATGGATGAACAAGTTCTCTAAGAGATGATATACAAAAATCAGTCCAAAGATTGATGTTGCAAAGGGCAAAAATACCAATGGAACTACTTTGATGGAAGAAGGAATACTTGCAAGAATGCTAGGATGCATTAAATTGCTTTTGGATGAAAATAAATGAACTCAAAACAGTAGATGGAAAGGGTTGTTACCAGAAGAGGCTTGCAAAACCTCTGAGAAGAAGAAAATGAATGAAGGATTAATGCGAAAAGATTTGGATAGATGACGATGAGTTCGATAAACGTTAATAATATTGATATTAAGTTGTGGGTTGATTTTCTGGCATGATTATTTTGATGGAAGTGAAGTGTAACACATTCTGAGAGGTTAGCGGCTGAAGTAGGAAGGGCAGGACTTTGAGGATTTAGAAGCTGTCAGCCATAATGATCGTCTTCTGGATGCTCTGGATCTTCCATTAAGTCCACAAAAGTATACCACGGTCTTGCTCTCAGCTGATTAGCCCAACAGTGCGGCCACTGGAGAAGCCAGTTAGGGGACATTGATCCAGCGCCTAAAGTCCCATGGGGAACATGTTTGGCGGGAGGATCATGAGCAGTATCTGCGTGGGGACAACAGGGTTGCCCCGAGGCTCAGACCGCATTTGAAGTGCAAGCATAGCAGAATAACTAACGTTCTGAAACCACCATCACTGGGGAAGGTCCAGCAGGCTGGTTTACAGGCATTCCATGGTGCAACCAGACACACTGAAATGATGAAGGGAAAATGGAAATCTGTAAATCGTTTCAGTAGAGGGGTTGTGGTGAGTGACAAAAGTGTGGGAGTGGATTAGAAAACGGGGAGACACGTCCATGACACTGACATGTCTGCGAGTCAGACAACGTTGGGAAAAATGTTATGTTAAAAGTAGATCCACCCTCAATATGATTCTAACCATTTTGTTTGCTCAGTGTTTAATTAGGGTTGATCTTATGCACTGTCCAGGTTACATTAGTATTTGTAGTCTTTTTGCATTTTCAGATCTAGTGGTATTGAACATAAATGCCAATTGAAAATAAGGTGTGTATTGAAGCATAAGCTTTAGATAACCTGGTGAATTCGATGGGGTCAGGAGGTAAGATTGTCATTTGGACCATGGAGAACACATTGCATAACACGAAGCTTATCAGAGAATTCCGAAGGTGTCGGCGAGAGAAAGTTACTAAAGAAAATTATCAAGAAATAAGAAAAATGGATAGAGTATTTTACCGCCAGTGAATAAAACAGATAAGGGAAATGTCGGTTAAGGCTGTCACCGGCATAGTTTATGGATAACAGAATGGAATAGTGGCTGAAATAGATTTACAGGGGAATGACTTAGGGCAAGCCATCTGATATGATGCTGACAGCTTTCAAATTTAGACGTGTGGCAGTAGATATGCACCTGCAAAAAGCAAATGTGGGAGGAGATTGGAAAGGAGTGGAACGTAATTATATGGCAGCTGTGCAGGGGAAGTAAACAAGTGTGCTCGTCGAGCATATAAAAGGCCAGTTAAAGGGAAAACCAAAATGGGGCTTGGCCACGGATATATGTGGAGTGTCAACTGCGCTAATACCTCACTAAATCTGTGGCGTGAGAAACGGCCACATGTCAAGCAAACACAAGCAGCACGGGATTCCCCCTTCGCTTGTGGGGGAAAAACCAAGACCCGAAGTTGGCCCATTTTCCTCATAGCCGGCTTCATCCTTATATTTCTGTTTTCCCAACAGAGGAGTGATTGGTGTGACATAGAAACTTTCCACAGCTGCCTCGCTGGTTCATGATATTCCGCCTATCAGCAACTTTTTGCAACTGCCTGGGTTGATCTGTTTTCCCCACATCCGCGAGCCAAAGCCTTGTTAGTTATGCGGGAAGAAGTTTCAGTGCACCGGGCTGTGGAACAGAGGGGTAGAGATAAGCGGTCACACGAAGGAGTACAAGTATTGTAGGGTTCGTTTCCTGCTGCAGGAAAAAAGTCAATACAAGGCCTAATCACCTTTTGTGGTTTACACAGCGTCTTTTAGGTCGATCGGACGAGTGAAACTTGAAATGTGGGGAGAAAGACTACTTACTGTTGCGCTACGGTCGAAAGGCTGGGAGGCATGGAGACACACGGGGCAGAATAACTGCCATGGGGGTAGAGCAGAAAAAGATCTAAGAGAGAAGGCGAGTTAATGGGAATAATAAGGACGACGGAATTTCACTGATGCTCTAGAGGATTTAGTGTTTTCGGACAAAGATAGTTGGAGGGAAGTAAATGTGACAGTGCTTCAACTTGCATGAGACGGCGTATGGGTATTTATTTATACCGGATCCATATATGATCCAGCGGAATGTGACGTAGAGGAAGGCGTCAAGATATATTTTGAACGTTCGTTAAAGACTGAAAGGCGCGCTCCGATGAGCTATGTTTTGGCCATTTGGAGGACCTGGGTGACGATTCGGAAATTGTTCAGGGCACTTTCGACAATTGATTGGCCTTGTATGCTGGTGGTATGTTGAGAATCGGAGGAAGAGTGAAACGGGAACATAAGTTAATTCACCCTGATGTTAGCTGAGTCGTTTTTAATGAAACTGCGATACTACTGATATAATGGCTCAGTCATTGGTGTCGATGGTCAGGAGGATTCATCTCCCAAGAGAAAGTGGCGTCAGACCTGCTACATAGTGCTTCGAATTCGTAGAAGTGGGTAACTGGCCCGAAGTTCTAAGGTGTCAATTTCGGGCTAGTTAAACGCCTGGGGTTATCGAGAGCTGTCTTTTCGGCTCGTCAGAGCCAATAAACATGTTAGGATGATTCTGAAATGACGCAGTACAGAAGCTGAAGTTGTTTAAAATCAGAGAATAAGATGAGAGATCATTGGTCCATCTGATGGCTTGTTTACACTTTGGGAGACCAAGCGGGGACTGGTTCAATGGTTAGTGGCCTTTCCGGGTGGTAAAGAGGGCACATTCACCAGATGAAGGAGACATCAAGGGAGGATTATCATATAGCACCAATAAAGTGGAGGGGCAAAGAATTAAGCTAAACCCCTGGGTTCCCTGGTGGTGATGGAAGTATAGACTCAGTCAATGACCAGGATTCAACCCGACGGTTTTGGCCTCATTTGGTCCAGTGTTAACTTATGCAGAGCTAATTAAAAGCTAAACATCTAGCGGCTTTGACAGCTGCACCTTAAAGCGAGATAAATTTGAACATGATTGCAGCAAACGGAGAGGTGTTTTCCGGAGGTTAGAGTTAACCCTGTGAGGAGGTTTGCCTTGATTGACGATCGAGACAAGAGATTCACATGGAGCAGTATCCACTACGATTTGGGTAAGGGAGCTATTTGCATTACGCGTGACCTATGTAGCGGAATGATCATTAATGTAGTAGAGACTAAATAGAAAGGTGAGATTTAATTTGACACGATGAAATCGTAGTGGTTCAAGACCGAAGATGTCGCATTTGGACCTGTAGCTTAGTTTAGAGTAGGGACCAAGGATGCTTCCAGTAAACGTCTGTTGCACACCCCCATTTGCATTCCAATGGAATTCATGCGCGTGCGTAACAATAATCGTGAAATATTCGAGGAGGTGTCCCAGGGTGGGAGTTGAAGTTGATTAGCCTGCAACATTGAGCACGGAATAATCTTAGATCATTGCAGCTGCTCTTTCGGCGTCGGGCGTTTGATGGTGAGCTTGTTTATGAAAGTCGAAAGAGCAAGAGTAATGAAACTCTAAATATATGTGTCGTAGAACTGATTACATCATTTTTTGGAGGGGATCATGGCATTTATGCTATTGAAGGACTTTCTTGTTTCACGGATTAGTAGGGTACGTTGAGTCATCATTCTTAATACAATAGTCAAGTTAAACGTGTCAGTTTCAAACGGTGTACTATTTTACTGTCACCAGCGAATAAGGATTGCATGCCACGACAAATAATCCTGAAGACATTGCTGATATGCAGCAGAAATTGAAGGGTGCCAAGGACGCTGCACTTAGCAACTCCGCTGAAAACAACGCAGACTTGGGGTGACTTTTCAGGAGCTCGGAGCACTAGGGAGGGTGGTGGATCATACCACTTGCGCTGAGTATGGTAGATTTGACCAAGGGCAAGATGAGACGGTTTATTACGCTGAGGACAAGATTTTGGAGCATTTGCTGTCCGATGTATTCCTCTTTTGATCATGCATTCCCAAAACCCGTGGTTTCAGCGAGATTGTTGGCCATAGTATAATGGAATGGTTCACTGAGGCTATTTAATGGAAACAGTTTCATCGACAAATTTTGATCCTTCGAACTTTGCTTTCTCAGTCCGTTTGCTTCTTTGAGAACCTGAGGCTATAGTGCTAGATTTATCAAGCGTTTCAATAAGCCTGACCGAGAATGGGTTCGTGGGAGTCGGGGTTTGTAGGGTCCCCCCAATTATAGCGTTGTGGAATTTAAGCCGGTTAGACTGAGCTGGGAACGACATCAGCAAAGGCTTCAGTGAGTCTGGAAGGTCTGGAAGTGCTGAAAAGTACAATGGAAGCTGATTGGCTTCCAACCTGGCAGGTTATCGAAGACTGTAGAAACAGGTAGGTGAAAAGTAAATGGAGTGCTCAGTGGGTAGATTCACCCATAAAATAATTGTGCAGACCGATCGAATTTGGCGGATTGCACCTCCTACTTTCACCCTCAAACGGTGTTTTTCAGGTTGGGTGGCCAGCACTATGTCAGCCCCACCCACTAGCACTGTTGTGGTAAACAGCACTCTAGCTCCCAAGCTGACGTGCATCATTTTATACTGGCTTCCTCTTGCTCCTTCCCGAAATTTTTCTGCTAAAACCATACAAAGCGGACTCACGAATAGACAGTATTTTCATTGGCATCTGATATGAACTGACGTTCACAATGCATCTTGACATCGAAAAACAGCTGAGGACCGTCACTTTTCATCAATCTCTATTCTGATCTGCAGAATTTGGCAATAGACCAAAGCTCCTGGTAAAAGTTCGCCACACGAGTCCACCAGACGTTGCCTCATGTGCTTCCGGTTCTCCTTCTTCTCCAACCCCACCTTCATCTATGGACCAAGCTGAAATTAATGAAACCAAAGTCGCCCAAAGCAAACCTCACGGATTAGTCTTACGATTAAGCAATTCTCATCCCGCGTCGCCGTTTTTCCTGCCTGGTCCAAGCTGACTGTGCTTTTTACCACACTTGTTTGTGCATTTTGTATGCTGCCTCATCTGATATTCATGTCAGGGTCCGTATTAGTCAAAGGTATTGACCTTAGGTTTTGCATGTCTGGATGTGAGTCGTTTGGATTCTTCATTAACAAAGGTGATTCCAAAGAGCCAATGTTAGTTGTTTGTGGAGAGACAAGAGTGGAAGAAAGTCAGGAATGGAGATGATGGTAGAAGTGCATATGCGAGGACGATGGCGGGGTTAGGATAAAAACAGTTTTGGCACGGGTAATCGGAAAATAGTTTTGGAAGTAGGAGAGCTAGAGAGTTAGATAAGCGCCCCTATACCTAGTTGGAACGACAAGGTTTACGGATTAGTGAAGCAGATATTGAGCGATCAGCTAATGCGTTTTGTGACAATAGAAGAAGAGTGGATGCATCCGACGTGGAACTGCTTGTGTAAAAGCGTTATACTCAAGTTCTGGAGCTGGGTTTTAAGTTCGGAGCAGGAATAACTGGGAATTGAATTTGCTCCCATATGATCTTTATGAAAGTGAACAAAAAATACATGTAAAATACAGTGAAAGGAATAAGTGCGATCAAAAACCTACAAGAGAGCGTGTACTGCAGTAACTACGGTGACGGAGGAAGATGGGAAGTTTGCATTGTCCGAAAGTAAGGGACATGAAGTAGAAAAGAATTTAAGGATGTTTTACATAAGTTGTTCGTTTATTCTTGTGTGATCTGGAGTGAAGGAGATTTTTATTTCCTTTTCCACAACGAACAAAACGGTGACATCAATGTGATTTTCAGAAACCAAGATCCAGTCTTCACGTCACTTTCGATTCTAAGCGGTGAGTATGGGTGGTATAGATGAATGTGAAAAGGTACAGTAACTACTCTACGTACCTTTTAAAAATTGCGCTGGATGTTGATGATAACATGCGCAAATTTTACGGGAGTTTTTGTTTCATTATCCCCACGAAATATTGCAGTAAGGAGCTCCTAACAAATACTAGCTTTGGTACCCGGAGAGAAACAAGTGGAACTCAGTCGACTTCGTAGAGGGTTTGGGAGTGTGTTTCTAACACGAGGTGTGGAGACGCAGCTGGAGAGCATCAAGTTTCCTCTTGTGGGTCGGACCCACGAGGGACTTAACTTCAGCAACTCACAGCGTTTCATGCATCTTAGGCGTGCATGCAGCAGTCCGATTGAAACTGGCGTAGTGGCATTGCACGCTGGACTGCTTTCCAATGTGGCCATTCTGTCGCACTGCCTCATGTTCGGATAGACTAGAGAGCAATACTTTACAATGGGCTTGATGTAGGTTCTAAAACGGCGTAGTTAGCTTTCTTTCAACTTGGCCCTGCGAGTTATGTACTATCAGGCTCCACTAATTTATTTGTTTTTGCAACGTGTGAGGGCATGTTCCGAGAAATTTAAGGTGCAAGAATAATTAGGCCCCAGCTTGCATACTCCACAGTAAAGGGGGATCATTTGATTCTTAAGTTTGAGTACTCTTGAGGGTATAACGCATTTTTGCCCTATGGTGCTGCTGCTTTTAAACAGAGAATTCCATCATTCCAGTCTGTTTTTTTGCCAAGGAACTGATGGGCACCCAAAGGTTTTGCGAATATATAATTTTGTGGACTCCAACGCTTTCGGTGCAAGTGACCACGACATTTTGATATTCGTTCGGTGAAAATGAAAGGGACTGCTGTTTCGGAAAAGCCCGAAGACATCGTTGACGTACAAAGTAAGA
>LUCM01011527.1:0-37314 GCA_008360955.1 Fasciolopsis buskii
TATGTGCATGTTAGATCAAGAGAGAACCGGGTACGCAGACCTCACGAGCGACAATACCAGCGAAACCGATCCGGTGCCCCCGGGGAAATTTTCTCCACGCATCGAGATACTACTTGTTTTTCCCACATATATATATATACTTATTCTGCGCATGTTTTTTGCGTATTGGTCACTGTGAATGTAGGTGGGAAAACTGCAGACAATCGGTTTTCTCGAAATGGAAATACTGCAGTCGTTTGCCGCAATTGCATTCGGGCAGAGAGTGACACTGTGGGCTACGCGAGATGTCAACAGTGAATTAACTTCAAACATCTACGAAAAAATCCATCCCAGTGATCAGTGAGTATCAAGAATAAACCTAAATATGGTACCCGTAATAACATGACGGATATGAAATAATGAACATGTAAACGCAATGGGAAAACAAAGAAATTCGATGACGAAGGAACCAACTGACTGCCTGACCGCGTTAACAGATTGGACGGAAAACAATAGGAGATGAAGTACTCACCAATCAAATTGATCATAGCTTCATTGTAGACAGCATACAATCGGATTAGGTCACGATACAAATGCAAATGTGCTACCCGAAGCACCGAGTTGACGAGTTCGTTATAGGTAGCCTGTGCACAAGTGCCCGTGTAGATTTGTGTCACGATGCATGCAGGACAGGGATGAACAAAATGAAAAAGACAAGAAATGGTTTGACAATGCCGGCACACCTGTACAATTATCGAGATTAGGTCTACACAACAGAATTACATACATACATACATACAAATAACGTCGAGGCCAGAATGACCGCAGAAGAATTTCGTAAGCATTGGCAACAATGACCTCGGGAAAGAAGTAATCAATATGCATATGCAACTTACACAGATGTATTCAAATGCGCACATGCACACGTAGACATGAACAGAACTGAGACCAACGTTATAAAATGCAACAGTACTTACTCACGCTTACTGCGCAAGATGATTCCGATAGATGATTGATTAATCACTTATTGATGGGATGAACAAAAACATAATCCAAAATACGAAATGAAACAATCTGATGGATTAAACGATCTGGAAAATCCTCGTCGGAATAAGTGTCTGGCAAGTCGGATGGAATCAACTTTCTGCACTACACAGTGAGTTATAACAAGGAATAAACTCTTCAGACAAATGACACACTGTACAAGGGAGCATCTACATCCGAACCAGTTTGTTGGATGTTTTTCTAAGATAGGAAGATCGTAAGAGGATTGGAAATTAGAAGAGAAAGCATTCCATAACCTGACAGTTCTGGGAAAAGAGAACCAGAAGAGTAAGATGAGAACTGTGGAAAAAAACGTCATGACGATAGCTAGGAGTCTGACAACAGAATAGACGGACGAAGCTCAATCGTACACGAACTGACGGAGCAAGCTCCGAGGAACGAAAAACAACAGAAAAGGGACAGTGAGACAATCACGTGACGATGGCTGCGGATTAGTTATTAAAGAAGCGTCTTTGATCAACCGGATAGGTTTGTGATGAATCCGATCAGGCGGAAGAACAGTAGTAGGCGAAGCCCCATCCCACATGTTAATGTAGTATTCCGGAGCGAAGTTGGGGGTTGTTTGAGAGATGAGAAGTGAAAAGATATTTGCCGCGAAATAAAAAACAGCTAAACAAAACCCAAGTACACAGAACCATTTAATAAGCAATATCGGATCTCGAACAACCGTGCATTTAGGCCACTGAAGGAACATTTTAGTGAGCGAATACAAAAAGAAATGGCGTGTCGACCGAAAAGATACCAATAAATGAACGTGGATATGGATTGCCCAGAATTTCACATAGCTTATGACGGAAGTCCACGTAGTTGATTAAGCAGCTTGCATTTGTCCAATCAGAATCCCCATTCCAAAACATCCTGCCCTCGTTCAAATCCTACTTGTTTTGTTGGGAGCCAAAAACAACAGGCAACTTTTTCACCAGTAAATCAAACCAGATAGCCAGGATTTCTCATATGAATGCCTCGGTCGCACTTTTACAACGAGAATATTAAATAAAACTTGTTTTGAAGAAAAGCTATTTTTCCAGGATTATTTTCGGCTTCGTTCAAAAAACTATTTTCATGAGCAAAATGAAAGCACTAATGAAGATTCATATTAATTTTAAGAAGAAATAACATGTTTGGATTCACCACGCTGTCAAGGATCTTATGTGATTTGATCACAATCCAAGTTTCAGGATTATGGTTGCTGGTCTAGTTCCCTATACGCAGTTGACCCAAGTGGGCATGGAGCATGTCCTCCCCGCTGCCCTCATGTCATGAAAGGAGGTGAGAGGACAATCCTGTAAAAAACGTGAGCGAATCTTTTGCACCTCGCATTGCGAAGCATAGGTGTTTCAGGAATCCTAACCTAAGACGATAAACCCCGTTTTCTTATAACATGCTTAAGTGCAGTGGAAGAGGCATTTTCCATAGTCGCTAGCAGTAATGATAGGGAAGGGGTCGGAAATTTGACTGATACTTCGGGTTGATAGTCATACAAATTAAACGACTCAAACTAACGTAAGTACTCATCCCTTAATATATAAACTGGAAACAAAAGGATATCGATTGAGACAATTGCGAACTACCGTATTTGTTTAACCCTATGTTAAGCTATTCTGAACCATCTCAATGTTTTTTCATAATCAGATCCAAGAGTGCCAGCGGAAAGTGTGATCAAGGTCGATTATCCGGTTAATACAGAAGCAATTTGCACTAAACATTTGTGCATGAAAGATACGCGATGTTTCGTCGGTTTCGATAGTCTTGAATATAAAACAGCGCTATGCGGGTTTTTAAAAGTTAAACCTTATGATCACTCCATAAGATACTCTACGGTCTATCTGTCTATATTAGGCTCTACGAGAATATCGCGTAAAATGAGAATGGAGAACAAGCAACAGTGAATCTGCGTCTTCCTAGACGTCAGACAATCTGGTGAAGAGCATCATATCTGTGAGTGACAGGAAGCAAAATACGATATGGTATCTGGATCGAGATTTTCCCGGAAGCGCATGACCGGTTTCGCGGTTATTGTCGCTCGTCAGGTATCCGATATTCTCTTGTCCAAACATCCTTACACTTGTACACTCCCAATGGGTATCTTACCAGAGCCTAATTTGTAGCGCCAGGAATGTGCATGGAAGCTGTTCGTTGAAGAGTTCACAGAATAACCACAACCGTGATTCGTTGATAATTCTTTGTCAGTTGGGCAGAGCCAACATTACTACCAATGAATCAGACCTTGGAATAAAGCCATTTTCATGCAAATAAAACTGAAATACACAAGAATGGTTCCATCCAACCCTATGGCTTCTTTTGGTAAATCACCTATGTTGTGATTTCTAGTTTGCTTTGAATTA
The DNA here is from genome assembly GCA_008360955.1 of Fasciolopsis buskii. NCBI lineage: Eukaryota > Metazoa > Platyhelminthes > Trematoda > Plagiorchiida > Fasciolidae > Fasciolopsis > Fasciolopsis buskii. The sequence goes on from LUCM01011527.1 coordinate 3,390, forward strand.
GAGTGATATTTTTATTAACATAACAGCAAACTCACATTCAAAATGCCTTCTACCATGACCCATTGACAATCCTCTCACTTTTTATTTCTGACCAAATAAACAAATTGTATGGACGTGCGACTGTGGCGTAACTTTGCCCGCAAATTCTTTTCCAAAAATGTTATTCGGTGACCTTTTTACGATTCACGTAGACCATTTTGTTGATCAATTAAGGCAGATTACAAGTCACCTGACATTTGGAGTATGCACACAATTTCTTTTTCGGTCCACTTCCCCGCCCACTGTTTTTACCCTTAGCCAGGGTACCCATGGTGCATGATCTGTACTCAGATATGAGAGAAATACAGATAATATACTAGACCCGTAATTCTTTACCCTGGTTATACAAAATTCGGCCGTCACTCACCGTGAACATGCCGGACTGAAAGGTATCCGGGTATTCTGGTCATTGCAATCATTCTAAATGATGCAAAAAGAGGAGACTGACAGCAATAGTTGTAAGTGCACTTGCATCGAGTCTCTGAATTGCCCTCGGACCATCGGTCCATCCACAGTGAAGTCCCCCTTAATTGGGTCTGAGTTACAGTAGCCTCTTATTATTCTATTGTTTATCCGATCACCATTTTTGTCAGGAGTTGCAAGTGCAAAATAAAAGATACATGGACTAATCAGTTCATCGGTGACTAGCGCGAAAAATCGTGAGATACCATTATCTTTTTCTCTTTTTCTTTACTCTCATCGTTAACGAAACGACAGAGCATACTATTTTGCAGAAAGAAGGCCGCCGCCAGCAAAAAGCTATTAAGTGAAGAAATCGACCGACAGTAGGAGGATTCAAACCTGCGAACTTCATGCCAAAACACGTTAGCTTGATCACTGTCGGTCAAGAACAGAGCTATATCCTTAAACGAACCCTACTTTCTCATCAGATTAGAAGCACGGTTCATGATCACGGTGGTTAACAGGATGAGAAAAAAACGAATTTTGAACGCGCATAACTAGGCGGTACAGTTGACCCCGATTTAGACCAACATCGTCCTATCTAACCACATGCATACATAATGCGTTTCAAAATAAAAAAAGTCAATTTTTGTGTCTAATTTCGTTAACACATGATTCACAGGGTTTGCGGTGCATGAAAAGCTGACAAGCAAGCAGTGTGAGGAAACCAAGGAGAAGCTCCGGATACGGCAATTCGTACGTTTGATATGTCCTCGATTTCAGTCCGATGATTATGAGCAAACAGTTACTTACGGTGGTCGTCGAAGCTTGAATATCGAATACTACTGGACAAAGCTTATCACAAGGCGAAAAGGGCACTGTTTGAAACAAGTGGAGAGAAGGGAGTGGGAGATTTCTTCCAGAGAATAAAATCTAGCAAAACCCGAGTCACAACCAACAAAATAATCCGTATCCGAGCATCATAATGCAATTCGGTTAGGAAGTTTAACCGGGACTATGAAATGGACTATAAAAAGCTCACAATGAAACAAACGTTTTGATTGATTAGCGGTCGAATGATGTACTGAAAGTACCAATCTTGCTCAAGTGAGGGAGTAAATTCAGTGACCAAAAAATTTCGATCCAGACAAATCACATTTCACAGTAGCAATGATGGTGCAACGCTATAAGAGAAAACATCTACACAAGGTGTCTCTCATAGATGATCGGAGCTAACCCACAATTAAAGATTGTTTGGAAGAGTGTTCATTCACAATCCAAGGGTGTGCATGAAACTACCGTGAAGAAATAGTTTAGTTTAGAAATTGGTTTTAGTTGCTGATGAACATCACCATCTACTCAGAACAGAAAAAACAGGGAATGACGAAAAATCAGCAACTGAACAAACATGCAAAATAAGAAAGATTTCGAATGTAAGGACAAACGGATTGGGACACTAGGCCAAATGACCTACTGCCTCAAACCATCGCTTTAAGGGATCGCGTGGACCCCAGACGCGCAATTTAAATGCACCTACACGAACCAGTTCACCGATTAAAGTTTTCATACTCTTGCCACGCCATCGACTGGTCACCTCAAACCATCTTACAATTATTACTTACATCAGAGAACAGTGTACAACCATGCGGTCGTTCTGTGGGCATCCACAAACCATGTCCCAATCACACTAGTAATGACCATTATGAATGAACCTTGGCCCCAGAACCTAAAGCCTAACCTCGGAGTTGCTGACAAAATCCTTTCACCATATTCTATCAATACTACGAAGACGACAGTGTTGGAACACCAAAGGTTTTCGCACATCTGTTTTTTTGACGGTCATGTTTCTGACCTGCATAGCAGAGCCAGCCTCATTGCTGTTATGCAAACTTAACCTTCGATAGATAAACGGATATGACGCCAACGCCACAAGTAACTCAAATTGATGAGTGCCAATCGAGCCTTTTGAGCACATGAGGCCACCTTGTTCAACAAATGACCAGCTTGTGAGGTCCAACGACCTAAGTAATTAAACCCACCTATTTCACTTAGCACTTTCCGTGGAAATACAAGTTTGGGGTTTGAGCCAGTTCAGTCCGGCAACAGCATTTTGCACTTTGACGATGCAAATCACATCCAAAAAATAAGTACGCTATCGTTCAGGAGATTGAGAAAAATTTTGGTCAGTAGCACAGTTGCGTACGCGCATTCTAAACCCGACAGTTTCATGTTTGAGGAAATATCAAAGCCACTATACTCATGAGAACATGGAGCGAGCTCCGTTATCAACTCAACGACGGGATAATAGGAGACAATCCCGAAGAACATTTCGTGTAGTGAACTCCGGTGAAACAGCGACAAAAACAGTAGCCAGGCTCCGACTGTCCTAATAAAAACATCGGTAAAGTGGACTGAATTACTCTGACATCCTTCAGCGAAAAACAAAGCCACAGAATTGCTTGACTTACTAATTTGAACGCCGGTACCTGAGGATGAGTGGTATCGACGTAGAAACCGGTCACGTAGTCACGAGGTAAATATTGTCCCCCCATATATATATATATATATATATATATATATATATATCGTGAGCTCTATGATATCATAGTCCTGACGATATGCACATGTACATAGAAATCGTCAGTAGTATCCGGAATTTTTTAGATCTTTATTCTCTTGTCATAGTTCCTCAGAGTCACCTTGAATAACAAAGACATCGTTAGGTGTGAAGATGCATTACAATGTTCTAGTGCCAAATATAATTAAAATTTAAACAAAAGAAAAATCATACCAGTCCGGAGTTCGCGGCGTAAAAATTTGAACCATCCAGTGCATAAAATGCAGTTACGTTTTCCATAAATCCCCGTTTTATTTAGGCCGTACATTCACACACGCATCACAAAATGGCTTGATTTATCACCACGGGAAATCAGCCTTCAAATGAAATAAGCTCTTCCATTGGTCGATTCCTCACCAATTCTGTCGACTCCAAGACGAGCAATGTGTTCGATGTCACCTACCGACACGGTTAGGCCGAATGCCCATCTCGCTTAAAGAAACAATTTACTTGCTTGTCAACTACTCGCCTCGCAATCTGCAGTAGACATCACCTTTGGATATTTGGTAATGTGAAACAGATTTAGCCACTGAGTTAATCGTGAAACTGGAGGATGAAACATTGGAAAATTCAGGGAGAAGACGGTCTCCCATTTAGGATGATTATTCATTTTGGCCGGAACTACCGGTTAAAGATAGCAGATGCGGTGAATATCTGATTATCGCAGTGAATTATTATAAGAAACTGACAATGGTGATAGAATGAAGCAGAATTAGTGACTACTATCGGTTGGGAAGCGTCTTCTGTCGGTAACTGCGAACCAAGAAACTGCCCTCAATTTGGCATTGGTAAAACAGTTTATTTATGCTTTTAAAATGGTACTGATAGATGTCTGCGCGGTTGCTTGAAAGCAATCACCAACCAAGCCGTGGCACACAACTTAGGGAAGTCTTTTGAATAAATTCACTACAAACCATTGTATTTTGTGTTACATTGTTGGTCTTGTGGAAACAATTTACTCCTATTTTGACAATTGAATAATAGGATTGCTCTAATTGTGATTTGAGGATATAAAGTAAGGATCACGCGAAAAACTCGAGGCGATTCAGAGGTGTTTTGTGCGAAGTCTGCTATTTGCCACATTTCTGTTCGGCTCTACTTGACAGAGGTGGGGCATATTAATATTTCTAATTCCATAATTGCACCAGTTTCTCGTTGGTTTTTCACGTTTTTATGCCGTTTAAAAGTGCGTTTGCTGGTTCTAGTCCATATTTTATGGTGACTTTACGACGGCTATGCAGTGCCGATGCAGAATAAAATTATCCGACATTTCGATTAACTTTAAAAGTAGGACTTGCAGTCAGATAACTTTGAATGGAAGGATATAATTCAGTGATGTTCGCTTTTATGTATGAAATGGTGTGATTGGGTAGGTAGTTCCTTCTCATACGTACCATCTCCCATTACCTGAATCAGTGATATTAAGGCCCGTAGGCCTTATGGCCCCTACGGCACACGATTGATATAACTGTGGTCCAAACATCGCGAACCGCTTTTCCGTCACCGTATGCCAACACATGATCTGCCGCTGTTTCTCTGCTTTTCCGTCGCTTTTTGCTTTAAAATGCACATATGTGCCGGCGATTTTGATGCATTAGAAATTCGTCTTAGTTCCTGAAATGTCTGAAGTAATTAGGAACTCCACAAAACGCTGCGAACTGATTTCCATTTCTGATTAATTGAAGACAGCTCTAGATTGGATTGACAGCATTTGAAAGTGCAAAACCTTGGCTGTCATGGCATTTGAATCTGAACAGTATAAATGAGAAGGTGGCTGAAGGTGCAAATACAATAAAATTACTATGAAAGGCCTTACGAATCACACTAGGTTTGTTCAACAGAACATGTTCTTTCTACCACTAGAACACCGTTCAATGTACCTCTTTGTTGAAGACAGCCAAAATTCTTTAAGAACTCAAAAACGCATCCTCAAATGGCCCGCAAAATTCACTTAAACTGATAGATGAACAACTCGTAGAAAGAAAGAAATACTAAGCTCCATGGAAGTGAACCTCATAATCAACGGTTGTATTGCCTTCGTAATAATGGACCCTAGTGCAAATGGACGTACACTCGTCACCTCAAGGTAGGGGACAGCTAGAACTCTGACAGCTCGCAAACTTGGATTTTCTGTGGCAATTCTTGTTGATTGAGTTAACGCAAACAGGAGCACGATTCATCGAATAACCTGGAGGAAAAAGTTCAGATGAACGGCTTGCGGAGGTCGAAAGCATATCAACGCGAAACTTGAGAGCAATTTAATTGATATCACTATAATAAGACGGCGTCGAAAGTCCTTGTGCACAATAAAAAGCGATAATTTACTGAATCAATCCTACTCCCTTCTGGAAAGAAGGATGAAGAAATTTGAATTGCACCAAGTATCATTTGATATAAACCCGGCATCGAAGGAGCAACACAAGAAGGTGCGTATCGGCTTTGCCCAGGAATTCGAATCTTCCCGTGCATCTCTCGGGAGGTCGGTTGTTTCGGTGATGAATGTATGTTCTATGATGATTCGTGGAAAGTTCATAAAAAGTCATATGGGGAAAGAACTTCCGAGGAAGACATGCCTCACTGGTCCAAAAAGTCTCGCATCCATCGAGACTAATCATTTTGGCCGGAACAAAACATGGATAATCTTGTCGTTGGACCCCCATCGAAAGTCCGATGAACAGCGCGAAATTCGTCTTTGTGGTAATGCACATGTTCTCGGAATTCGGCGAACGTATGTCGTCTGGCAAAGTAATAATCTTCCAGGACAATGCCCAATGTCATGTTTTATGAGAGGTTGGTAAATATATTAATTCAAGAGTATCGGACCCAATGCCATTTCCTTTAAAACTGGTGAAAGATCTCAAAGCTCCAGAATTCCATTTATTCGACGGTCCCTTAATAAGTGTAAATTTGAACGTTATAAAGAACTTATTTTCCGCTTTGAAAAAAGAAGTCAATAAGCCACTGAAGTCTAAAGTGTAATATGCGATGGAGCACAAAATCGAAAGTGACTTCAGTAACGAAACAGGTGGACTCCTTGCCAAAAGGACTAGAACGTACTTCAAAACAAAGGAAGAATTATTAAATAATAGCATAAAGGAACATCACAAATCCCAAAGTGCCCTCAGGCCTTTCCAGTAAAGCAGTAGTTTACATTTTTATTTATGGCATGGTGCGAAAAATTACAAAGTGAAGGACAGATGAGACGAACAGTCAGAGGAAACCGAGAAAAAGCGAAACGTTCTTTGTTTTCTAATGCTCGAATGCTTGAAACTCAGACGGACTTGATTCGTGCGTCACACAACGCGTTTTATGGATTTGGAATGACCCGTCATATGAGTCAATGAGATGGGCTGAAGACGAACAAAAGTTGATCATATCATTCTGCTCTCAAGCGGAATAAGCAGCTTTCCAAATCCACTTGACAAACTCTCAACGAATGTGAGCAGTTCACAAATCACTTTTAAAATGATAAACATCAATCCTACATACCGTCTATTCGAACCTAAGCACGTCATCTTCTGTAACATCGTCATAAATCCCCGAAAGCAGGGTCGAAATTACTGCACTCATTCGGCCCAAAATCACTGGTCCTAGATTCATGACCAATAATGGAACCTCGGTTAATGGATCAGTCCCCATTCACGTAGTCCACTCACGGTGCACCAATCCGTGATTTGAAAACCTAAAAAGTTCTCTTGCCTGTTTTCACTGTAGAATATTGCGGAGAAAATGGTCCTTGACTCCAGTGCCCAGAGTCGGTTCTGCTAGCTAAATCTCGGAGTGGTAAACCCCGGTGACCATCTGGTGCAGAAACAAACGGTAATAAAGCTTTCCAATTCATACTGAGTCCTTGTTTCCATAAACCCCTTCGGAGGTGGTTCTAAGTAAAGGGTCAATGTTATAGTAAATGGCCATTCCTTTGTTTTCTGAATACCAACACCATTTCTCCAGTTATTTGGGAAGTATGTCGAAATTAGTAGGGTTTATATCAAAAATATTTGAAATTGGATGAGAACATGTTTCTGCTTCCCGAGACTTCTCGACAGTGCATCTGCTCCCACATTATTCAGCAATGGCATGGATACTTAGTGCACCTTACAGTACGTACGCACATGTAAAGTGGATCATGCTGCAGGCCTATACAAACTAGATGTACTGAAGTCAATTAAACGACACTTCCGAATAATTCTGACTCGATTCCGAATACTTTCGACATAGTCCCGAGAAAACGAAGAAAATAGTACAATCTTTGCCATCCTCTCGGCAATCTGCTTGTAGATTGTCTCCTACTTATTAGGATATTCGCTGTGGATTTGGTCTACGCATGCACCTCATTACCATTTCAGAAGTTATTGTGCTCCGCATGGCGTCTTTGGACCTCTGAGAACAAGCAGCGATAGGTAGTGAGTAAATAACCTAGACAACTGATCTGCAAGCTATGCCTCTGTCTGAAAATGAGAGCAAATTGTCACGTCCTCCCGGAGACAAACACAGTCTGGACTTAGACCAACTGCGAATCTGAGACCAAGATTGGGATGCCTGGCCTGGCTGAAAGCCGGTTAGTTTGTGAGCCCTTTGAGGGCAAGTGGGAGGTTGCCCGAAATGACGACTACCGAAAAGCTCATGAACTAAACCAGACTAAAAGAAACCAGAAAATGGGTCTCGAACCTAACCCAGCATACTTTTACTCCCCTCGTTAATGAAAAGACGGCGTTTATCATATTCCGAAAGTGCGCCGCGGCCAGCAGAGGGTTTCCAGGTGGGGATGTTGACCGGTTGGTGAAGAGATTCGAACCAACGACATTCACCTACAAACGCCCCGACCTTATCCGTCGGACTATATATACCTATGCTCAAATGAATATCGTCAGATGCTGACTAATAAGTGGAATGTACTGACCGGTCAGAGGCTGCATGATTGTTCATGTCAGACTAGGTGAGATGGGAACAGATTACATGAACTGAAACCATCACCCACACTCATCAGAGTAGGAACTAGATTTTTTCCGTCACTGAACAGGACATACGAACATTAAACTTTTTCTTTATGTCAAAATCTGCCAGATTCCCTTTTTTGAGTCCTCATTGGTTTCCTTGCTTTGATTGGAGGAACCATCTCGTTTTTCGCACTTATCTCGCTTGGGTATCAAAATATTTACTTAGATGTATCATCAAGCAAAGTACTAGTTGAGAAATCCCAAGATAAAGTAACAAAAAGAGTGGCGACAAAAAACGATCAGAAATTCCTGCTGTAAAAGCTCTACTAAATTATTTCCGACAAATAGTAGAACGAAGCAAACATCCCAGCTATTCATTAACGAGTTTGCAATCCGATTGATCATGTGACGGAAATTCTCTCATTCGGTCGATTAATTCGATGAGGCGAATATTTTACGTTCTGCTAGATAATCTCCCCAACAAGCGGATCGAAAAAATTCGACTGTGAAGCTTTCATACAATAATTTGGTATTACTTAATCCAAAGGAAATGCATAACAAAACCCAAACTCTGTCGCTCATTGATCTATCTCAGCAGCATCAGCAACACAAATTTGACTGATTTGTTTTGATCGCTTCAAAGACCGAAAACGCCGGTCAAGGAATTCGCAGCATGCACATTCGCTTCTACGCAAGCACTTGTCAAGACGACAAGGGGAAAGTTTGGCGCGGTCCTCACAGCCTTCTTTCGAATGGTCCAACTCCACTTGGTGAGAGGAATTTCGCTTACTATTTGAGGCTTAGTAAAAACATTCATTAAATTATCGATGTGTACCTCAATACCCTGTTTCCAACCATTTTGTCAAAAGCAGAGCGATCCCACGCAGAGCAGTTGCCGTGATAAACCGATGAATGAAACTCTTCGATTATAGTGGACTGGAAGGAAAAGTAGTAGCCATGCTATTACTCCTCCCAAAAAACCTTCTGAGGATTATTCAAGTGAACCGAAACAGGAGCGGCCAAATTTCAGAGACATTCGCTCATCTCTGATTAATCCCCAGGGCAGAAAAGGTACCTGATATATAGATAACAACATTCTATACTGTAACGCATTCAAAAGCAGGAAGTCCCCTTCTAAGTTTCATTAATGTAAGAGATCTGACAAAAGCAAAATAGATTGGACCACGTAAACTCAATAGACACATGGAGTACATCACTTTGTTCCTTCCATATTGAGGCAAAAACCGCAGTGCAACTGGACTTCATGTAGACTTCAAGATTCGCGAATTGAGAACTCCAGTTCATGCAGTCACCTTGGAAAATCGGATTTCCAAAGAAATAAACTGAAGGACTGTAAGCAAATCACTAAAACAGGCCGAAATGCTCAACTACTCAGAATGTAAAGGTTGCCTCGGAGTAGTTAAGGGAGAAGAATATAAATAGCTTCGTGCGATTCCAAGGGCTAACTTGATTTTTCATGCAGCAAACATGACTCATCCTTTTGCTTCTACGCCACAGTATGGTCAGCAGCCTAATCAACGAACGTCTCTAGCGATGCATTCCTCTCCAGAAGTTTATGTACAATATATTAACTCACTAATTGATAATACCCCCACAGGTAGTATTTGGTTGTGCACGGGTAACAAGGACCGCTATCACCACGACCAAAAGCCGAGTGGCGCTGGGGACGTCACTTCTCACACCATTCCTAATTATCTTAATAGATTTCGTCTCTATAGTTCACTTTTGTCATGGCACGGTATCCTTGGTAAGCGATGCCCCCGTACTTCCTCAGTGGCCGTGAGCCAGACACGAACTGGGGACCTAAACTTAAACAAGATCTCCAATCAATATAGACTGTTGGAAGATAAGAACTCTCACAAACAGGTAGCTAATGCATTTTCATGTACATTTTCTACGACGACAGGACTGACATTGCTTATCTATCCAAAGTACATTTATCCAACTTCGACAGCTTACGTATTCAAGTCCCCCAAATGTGCACATCCTACTGAATGTATCACAGTGGGCCAAAAGAAAATTCCGGGCTCCATGGAGTTGCGAATGGGATGAGCAGTTGAACTCACATCGCCGTAATCTCTTGGGAACCTGTTTCTCCAAGACTTGTAATGACACGGTTCAGGAGCACTCCTTTCAATGTGATCGTCATCGCAGCCTATGTTTAAACTTTACATGTTGAGTCAACCGCTAAAGATGCCTTCAACGATTTTCAGGATTTATTTAACTGTACGCTAGGGCACGAAATCTATTGGCAAGAGAGGGGAACGCTCTCATGAGATCAGCAGACGAGCATACCAATCATATACTGGGGAAATTTAGCCTCGGTGAGCGATGCGAAAATTGCGACGGCTGGGTCTGGTTTGTGGATCTCAGTAGACTGGTCGTCACCAACATCCGCTCACAACTAAAAAAGCATCCGCCGATGTGGGACTGCAACGATGGTAGGACAGTGCACCAGATCGACTGTTTGTTGGTGTTTTCTCGCTGGTTATCATCGATCGAGGATTGCCGGGCATACCGTGGCGGCGTAATGAGAAACGCCAATGGAACTAACCACAGACTGGTAAGTGCTCGCCTCAGACTACATCCTTCGGAATCACAGAAAGCTCACTCACACAGCGGAGTCGACAGGTCCAAGCTAACAATCCCCCACAAAGTTCAAGCTCTATCAAAAGCCATTGCATCTAGACTATCCGAAATCGACGGAGATTATAGCATAGATGAATTGGAAACAGGGTTAAAAGTATCAGGCACGCTCCTTCAACAGCTGGACAAAACCAAACGGAAGAGGAGACACTGGATATCTGTGGAAACTCTTAGTTGATATCCTAAAGCTAGGGTCGCGCGACTGCACAACTCACTTAATTACCAAAGCCTCAGCAGCGAAGCTCCATGCTCAGCGAAAAGCGGCCAAACGCAATGGTGGCAAGAAATCGCAGGCCACAGCTGCTGTTGAAGATTTTGAGAAGCCTTTCCGATCCATACCCTATCTACGAGGAAGGCGCAACCTCCTCCCTCCATGCTATGTGACGGCAGTGGTCACTTCATATCGGCATGCGATCAGAAGCTTCAAAGACGGGTCGAACACTTCGGTCAGCGACTTAATCCCCGTCCCATTCAATCCATCGATGAAACGTCACCAGGCGAGATACAAGAATAGGAAATCGACCCCCAGCCTCTCGACGAATCGGAAATCGTCTACGCCGTGCAAACAGCGAAAAGCAAGAATTCACCAGTGAGGATGGTATCTCACCAGAAACCATTATATCGTGTTTGTCCATTCTACTGAGTTCGCCAACTGGAGAACCTGAAGAACTGTATGTTTCCCAAAGACACGCTGAACGGGTACAGCGATGTTTGGTATGGTTGCATTGAATAATTCATTTGAATGGCAATTCATTCAGAAATACACAGATGAAAGTGTCGCAACTCTAGTGTCAGCTGACCCACCCACACAGCACGAATGAAGCACAAACACAGCAGGTGTCAACCTTCCGACAATCAGCCGACAGTTGACCCTCCTATGAGTTGCCCATGTCGTGAATCGACCAAGCCAGTAAGGTCGTTACGGCTCAGAAGGGTGGCTGTTGAAGGCGTTTGAAAAACGTTTTCATCGCACCATTAACTCAAAGGTTAGAAATAAGGTACTGAGCCCTAGGGTCCAGCCTTGGAAAGAGCTATGGATTTGAATAAATTATTATGATTGAGACGTGTTCAGTATGCTAACAGAATCTCAGCGTGATTGTATGCTATTCCTTGGGCCAGGTAATGGCTGGGAAATGGATCGTGGTTGGCCAGTCGATGACATGGAAGAAAGGTAATGACAACCTTAACTAATGGATTGACCCGTGTAAGTCCAGTTAAATTACCGGACTACGCTCCATAAGATCCTCCGGATCATGGTTGAGGACGATGAATGATACAGCTTAATGCTGCAGTCAATGGCGCTCCTGCATTCGAAATCTTTTCTTTGTCACATAATTCCTTAACTAGTTTTGCAGCTGATCTCTCACTGTTTCTCGTTCACGATATTGTAAAGTAGCAACCGAAATCAGAGCATATCAGTACAAGGTTAATGTTTGTAAAAACTGACGTGAACTGGACTAAAGCCGTATTACATATAGTAGAGAAGAGCATGACCACAATGAATGAAGAAAGCAACCAACCCCGCAGCATGGACCAATCAGAAGCAGTAGCCCGAAGAAGCAACAACGACTATGTCAAAAACACTCCCCAACAGACAGCAGTAGTAAAAAACACGTGTGGCAGAGCCAGAACTCAGACAGACAGCACGACTCCCCCAGCCGAGAGCGACAGTTCGAGTGGTCACTCAGGTCAATCAGACCAACACAGTCAGCGAGAAGTCCAGAAGAATGAAAGCAAGTGTTCGACACACGGTCTAATTGGCCCGGGAATGTTCAGCTAGTCAGAACATGGACCTCTCGTGAGCATGGTCTGGAAAGGAACAATATACAGGGCCGAAAAAAGTCTGGGAAATGTGACTTGTTTCGCTCCGCGATAAACGTGTGAACCACCCGCTTGCCTTCTTGATACAAAATCACCTCAAGATTCAGTTCATAAAAATCACATTGAAATGAGAAACTACAAACTGGACTTGGGAAACTAAGTTAACTTTCAAAAAGAACCACAATTGGTTTACCTCGCTATAGCAACCGACCTGTATAATGATTGACCAAAGGTCTAATGTAAAATCGGGATAGGCCTGACCTAAAACCTCAGCACATCCGACCCTCATCGGATGTGAGGAACGAAGGGTTTCGGTGACAGACTGCGATTCGGCTCGTTACGACATGATTCAATGAGAACTGGTAGTGCTCGGAGATTCGACCCCTTCCGTCGTCGGTCACATTCGCATCTGGATGCTTATCAGTGGCCGAAGCGCCCTTTCTAAATGCTGGCCATTTATTGTAAAATGGATAGAGCAAAATGTTAAACGGTTAGTTGAAAATTGATAAACTCACATCAAATGCCAAGAGAGCATCTAATTGCTTCTCAATAACCGGAAGTGTCTTGCACAGCTGTGGGACAATCCGAAAGAAAGGGGAAACCAAAAAAGACAGTAGACAAGAACGAGCAAATATTTTTTCCATCAACAGACCGGAACCATCGAGCAGGCACAAAGTAAAAAGCGATTAGTGTAGGAAAATCCTTCAGTAGAAATTATACCACAAACAAAAATCGCTTCCAGACAAACAAAAAGCAGCAGCATATTATTCGCTTTGTGGTATCCATACTCTATGGACATGCATTGCCGATTATTCCTGACAAGAATGAACCAGTTTTACAGTGATTCCGTGGTTTTTTGTGATCAGCTGGAGGTAGATACCACACGATGAATCATCTGACTAACAAATAAAACCTACTACCTAAATTGAAGAATGAATAAATTTTGACTGAAAGATTTGGTTCTATACGAAACTGTCATCATCACATCACTGACAAATGTACAGTTGGATGTATTCTGTAAATTTACCAGCATAAATGGACTCATTCTGTTTGTCAATTGTAAAAAACACTAATCGAGGGATTCATCTCAAACATGCACACATTTCCTCTATCACGGATTGCAAATCAGGCGGCAAACTACTACATTTTTCACTATCTTACATAGTTAGAGATCACTTTTCCAGTGTTTTCGATATTCACCATCTGCTTTAAACAATTCGCTAGCCCCACGCATACATTAGTCTATCGAAACAACTCAATTGGAGGAGCGGGACAGCAACGAATGTTGCGTGTGAATAAAGGGACAGCTGAAACCCATCTGTCGTATGCGTGAAATCAAGAGACGAGAGTTTGAGGGAAGAAACGAAATAAGCAGCTGTCCGGAATAAATGACAAATATCCACGATTTCCATGTGCATGTATTATGTGCCAGTGTGTGTGCGTGTGTGTGTGTGTGTAAGGACACTGTGATTATATAATAGCCGAACCATAAGTGACGTCATGTAGAAAGGCGTGCAGTCTGCCAGAGGTACTGTAATAGTATATCAATTCTTAGAAACGTTGTATAACCTGACCAGCAATTTCGATTTCTACTTGCACCGATAAAATTCCGATTTTACCACGGAAACTATAGCGCAGCTTGGTAAGCCCACTTTCTAGGTTTTTGCAGTGTATCTGATTCTGCTTAACGCACTGCCAATGTTACCTAGGCTGATGAGGAAACCATAACAATCTAAACATCCAGTTCAGCAACCACAAGACTACGAAAATGGGTCGATCAGGTAATTCGACGTGTTATGTCACTGATGGATGTCAAATCACAGTTTCCATAAAATTTACAAAATTCCAGGTGATACAGATACACCACACACGGTACTGATGACATTCTTCTGAAATTTTATTCGAGATCCCATGGGTCACACAATGATTGGGCTATTTCAGGTCAGACCGCTGCATTGCTGATTTGATTCACTTACAAGACTGTACAAATCCTTTTTTCCCGGAAGACTGGAATGCACAGGTGTCGCAATTACAATCCAATGTGACAGTTAAAAAAACTGATCATTAGATTTGGAGTGGTTGCCTTTGTGAACTTATTAATCAGTCATTCAGCACCATCCACACAGTGTTAAGGGACGTACGTCCCTAAACAAGCAAATAATAAACAGATTGAAATACTTCACTACAGAGAAGAAGTAAATGCAAAAAGGGTAAACAGGTTGATTGAACATACCTTGCTTTGTGACATGTTCCGAATGCTTCCCTCCTCCTTACTGAAATGATACGATCGAAAATCGAACTTATGAAAATTATGATCAAACTACATGCAGGTACGGGCAACATGAGAAACGTACAATAGGGCGTAAATTATGCAAACGCGCACAAGCAGACAAAATAGCAGTTTGTTCATTACTGACAATAATAACAACGAGAACACCAATAAAAATAACAACTTATGTACCTTCATCACCATTTCAGGCAGGCTCAAGTCTGCACGAATAAATGACATTTTTATTCCTCCTCGACTGTTGAAACAAATTGATCGCACGGTTTTCTTGTATTTCATTTCAACAAACTATCTATATGCCGCTTTATTTATTCATCTATCGCTTACTGATCGATAAGACTAAAGTCGAATTGCTTTTACTTTACACTGGACACGTGATCACGAAGTAAATCACAACGGTGTTCACTAGATCACCAGTGAATGGTATGGGAACACGCGGTGAGAACACTGTTCAGATTTTTTGATTGATGTCAAGTCAGTTACATCAAATCCTAACTTCTATTTTTATCGTGTCCCATTGTGGAACTGAAGTGAAGTCGACAGAACTAAAGCGAGGAAACAGGTAGAGTGGAGTTATCCGGAACATTCGCCTAAAATGATGCCAGGAAACCGTTTACAGTTAGGTTGCATCGGTGAGTTGGGAATTAATGTCCACTTAGCTGTTCATTTTGGTGGTTATCACCTATCGTGACCGAAACAGTCGGAAGTGTGCTAAATGTACCGTAGATGATTCGATTAACTTAAAAGCAGACCCGTAATTCTGAAATGTTCCTCAAGGATTTAAAGCGGGTTCTCCACGACAAAAAGCACAGCCGTATTTTGAGACATTGTCTTACTCACCATCTAACTGGAAAAATTAATCGTTTTGGGAAATGTGACCGTGAAATGTTTGCGTGGTTGGGTCTCCTAATGTGAACAGCTGGCGCATTAAAGCATAAGATTTCCCCACTAAAAATACAAAACTGATTTAGTACTTTTAAGATAACAAGGAGTATGAAGAAAAGAACGGCAATGGCGAAACACGAAAAGATGCGCCTTGCATTGTCCCGTCGGACTGGCAGAATAATAGAGAAACACAAACAAGGGACACAGGACGTCCGCACTAGACGTCGCGTAATACAACACGGGGTATAGCTGATCTACACAGTAAGCGAGGGCGCGAGATCGGAATCCAGGCATTCTACTAGCTGGATAGAGAACACTGAGATGAACGATACAAGCTTATTGAGGCCGATCAATGCTGTGATTAAGCAGCGAAAAAGCCCATCATATGTATAATGAACTCTAGCGTATATACACAACTAATTAACCAGAGAGGGGACAGTGATTTAAGAGCGTGACAACCAACCAATCAGAGGGAAACAACGTCTGGGAAGAAAATTTGACTAACCAATAACAGAAAAGTAAGAATAACTTGATGGAAATAAACGTCCATAGAATCTTCTAGCGCCTTTGAATTCTGGGGACTTGGTGTCCCCACCTTATCTTGATCGGACAGACGGTAACTCACATCCGCGGAATTCTATCGATCACGTTCAACCGCGTTTTCAAAAAGAACTGTCTCCTATTCAGCCGTAATAGGGGATTTCATTCGAGGATTACATGGGCGTGACTTTGCGCTAAAGTCACCTCTTCCTTACTTTTTCTTCTTTCGCGGATTTCCATCCTCGTCCTTCTGTTTAGCATCCATTTTATAAAGCGCCTCATTCTTGTTGTAATGTCTAAGCCCTAGAGGAGAGTTTTTGGGTGACTCATTTTGATGAATTGGACTTTTATCTGGATTTCGATGCCCATTTCAACCGATAATGGTTCGCTATCGCCGGACTCATTAATATATGACCTTTTGTGACCTTATGAAGTTCTATGCAATTCTTTCGGAGTCATGATGCCCGGTTCCTTGATAGAATTTAATATATTGGCTTAATTAGGTGATCTCCAGACTACTGGACAGCTTAGATCCCGCAATGGAGGAAAATACCGCACTGAAATCGACCGGTGGTGAGAAGCCGTCATATTGGGCGGTTGTCTGAAGTCAAACTGCAATGTCCGTTTTACCATCAGATGAGTAATACGTGGGTTTGTTTGCTCCCCTCAATGTATTACAAGCCCGAGGGTTCGATCCTTAGGCCGAAAACCTCGAGCACTGGGGGTCACTCCAGGATATAGGTTGCGCCGGATTCTGGTTGACTGCTATACGAAAATTCTTTAGCCCATTAGTGCAGTTTGGATGGCACATTCACAGACGGATACGTTTCAGAACAGTATGTGCTCCACGATTCTTAGGTAGAGAATATAAATTAGCCGATCAGTAAACAGAATTCGCCATACCGAACTAGTGATTTGGATCTATTTATCAAAATTCCCACGTAAATCGAGCGCTGTCTATCAAGCGAATACACAATTGAGAAGAGCGAACTGGAACTGAGCAAAAACCGTCCGACGCTTGCCCATCTATCTAGCAGGGTTAATAAACTCAAACAGGACTGGAGTGAATCAGTGATTCGTGCAAGAATCTAGCAGGCTAGATTTCGTAACGACTCCAAATGAATTCAAAATATCCTCCATCGCTGGTGGCGTTCGAATTTTGCTATACAAACTATGCAGTCTGGGAATAAAAAAGACTAATGAAAATGTCGTAAAGCAAACAACAGAAAATAAAAGATGATCCACTAACCCTAATTTCAATCGGCACAGATCGTAGGCCACTTCACGGTAGGATGCAGCTTTCTCGTCCAAATATTTTGCATATGGCTGGATAAACGGACCGATTCCGTGAGCTGAACGTGGGATGATGACAACAATAAAAACACGGGAAAGCAGAGAAACGTAAATAAGTGATGAGAAAGCAATGGAAAGTGGTGGCTAACTGTAGAAAAAAATTGTTTTGCTTAAAATACTGCGCCAAGTAGACGGCGAGTAACTTTACACGCTTAAGCCAATTTTATCGGGATTCATCCAAAAACCGAAAAATAGGGATACATAAAGCATTTGATAGGTTGGGAGAGGGGTTTGCAAGCAGGTAAGTCTATTAGCCTCTGGCGATATCCGCGGAGAGGTGACGTGCGGAATGATAGCCACGTGATTACAAGTGTGCAAGCAAATACTTACGCGGAAAAAAACGCGGAAACAGTGCATTTATGAACGGGGACACCCAGGACTACGAAAAGCGTGCAACAGGCAACTATCATTCTGAGGTCCGAAACGATGCAGAGAGGTTAATGAAGTACAAGATGATTGTGAAATTTCCTTTATAACATAACATCTATCCCATCCCTTCCCCTTCCTGAAAATGATGTACACTGTTATCCCGTTAATAAAGTAAAAAGAATAAGAGATAAAATGATGAGCATAGCTGTTTCACTTAACCTGCTCGGAATTATCAGCCGCACATCTAACTGGTGCTCCTGCCGGAAGCGATCGAATATGCGTTTAACACCCTAGTTGCTAGGCTATCCGAACTGGTTCTCAGCGGCTTATTAACATGACAGTGTTTTCTCCTATGGCCAGTATGGTTCTCGGTTGTAGACTCCTGCTCGCAAACCGAATTCTAATGAGAAACGCTTTTTTATAGAAAACCCGAATGGAACAGAAGACGAAACGTGCAGATAATGGTTCTATTGTTGAACGGTCTCGCGGCTCTCGGAAAAATCAAGGCTAGCCGTGCGGAAAACTGAAACGGACACTTTGCATGGAGAAGCTGGTGCCTGTGAACAAAACAAACGGGTAAAATAAATGAGAACTCGAGCCACAGAAGCAAGGTCACCGGAAAAAAACATGGCATCCCCCGCAGAAAAGGAATATGTATGACTCTGAACGTACTGCTACCCCTACGAAGAAACCTAATCGGACAATGGTGTGCACAAACAGACCAGCAAGAGCGAACAAAAGAGACTGATCCGATAAATTTACTCGGAAAATCAATGTCGAGGAGATTTCGTCCATGGGATTCCGAGTTCTCTATACAAAACCGTTCGCCATCATAGGCAGGAGAAAAATTCAGCTTACGATCGTAAGATGAAGAGAACTAGACGGTCGCGCGATATATGGGCTGAATAGGTGAGTCTTCTGAATTGGAGAAAACACTTGGTACTTATGAGTTTGCTTCCTCCAGTTGTCTTTTATATTATAACTCCTTAATCCCAACAGTTATATTCCTGCCCACTCTATACATAGTTAGAATTCTCGAGAGGGCAGGAACACGATGACAACCGAAATTTTGTGGTCATTCCACCTCATAAATAATGACAGCAGGTGCAGCAGACTCGGGAATTGGAAAGTTAGTAAGTCCCTACAATTGTCACCTTTGCTTAAAAACGTTTATTGGGTTCCTTCGTTTTTGATTAATATTTACAGATTAGAAATCTCAACTAAATTAGCTCTCTACTTTGATTGGTTAACTTGTTTGTATTCGTATTAAATAACAAACTTCTACGGCTTGGCACCAACACAAACTATATAAATAATTATATTTCACTATATATTACTATATATTGGCCGGCGGTGGTCAAGCCGATAAGGCCGTAGCGTTTCGACGTGAAGATCGTGAGTCCCAGTCCTCCCACCGTCGGTCAACTTCCCCACTTGGCGGCCCTCTGCTGGTCACGCTCCCTTACTGAAAAATGATATACGTTGTTACTTCATTAATAAAGGAAGTAATAGATAAAAGATAGTTATAGTTATTCCGAAGTATTTTGCCCCAGACTCTAGTCATCGAGTTGTGCCACTGATGTGTCGTTGCTGCTCACTTGCTCGCTATCAAAGTTGACTCTCGGACGCCCGTCAATGTTTACTTGGTTGCAAATCATTGAATAAATACGGGTCAATGATTTGGAAATGTGTACACCTGGTGTATGGCTCCACATTACGAGCTCATGCGCATATGTGAGCACAGTTTCAAGAAACGCGGAACTTCTACGTCTTTATCGGTGTTACACGGCATTCAGTGCTGACGTTTTGCTGTTTCTGCGCTCCTTTAATGTGTCAAAAGAGAGGATAAACCAAACTGTCAAAACAATTAAAGACGGCAGACAGAGGGGATCGATGACAATAAGATTAAACGTAGGAATGTGTAGAAGAAATTGATGCCGAAATGAACCATAAATCAAGTGCGAAGGTCATTCTCTACTGTATCGAGACTTATCGTTTTCATAAACATTCACGCTTTGATTATTTTCTCTATTTTCAGCTGTATGCGCAATTGATTAGCCGACTAGAGCCTAATCAACGGCTCTCTGTCTTCTGATTTACTCTAGTTTGATTGCTGGTTCATGACAATGTGCTGTCACTTTTGCTTTATCTTTTCACTTTCTTCAACAATCATTTTATGGTAATGAACACCGTTTTTGGAATCGGGAGCTGCAACAAGTTGTAGATTCCCGGATAGAAAATTTGTCCGGCAGTGACGGAATTCGAACGCCGAGAATTTGCGTCCTTAAGCCAAGGTGTTAGCCGATTGCCTATCGCCGGTAGTTGAAGACCTCTAACCATTGTTGAAATGCATGACAGATGTCCAACACACTCCATTTCCTAAATCATGGTAAACAGTGGCCACCTCTGCCCTATTCTCACTATAAGAATGTCATGAAAGGATTGTGCCTGGTAGCCACAAAGATCCATCGGCAATCAGGACCCAAAAACCTAGAATGATTTAGAACCGCCAAAAGTCTTAGTAAAACAGCCGCGGCAATGAGACGTTTTTTGGATTGACTCTGAAACCCATTCGGGCAGAAAACAAAGCATGATTTTTACTTGAGACACATTTTTATTTGTTAACTATATTAATGTTCCTCTCTCAGACAGCTGATCAACGTTGCAAAACAGCAAATGGAACCAAATCACATCAGTGGAGGAACGCAAAGAAAACGTGAGAAGGAAATGAAAAATCTAAGAGATACTTCTGGTAGTCAGATTCATCAAATCCGCTGTGCGTACCTTTTACTGTGGATCAGGAAAAACAGGAAAAACTAAGGTAAACGGGAATGTTGGCATGGGGAATTTACTCATGAAATCCGACGAAGTTAGACCCGTATGATAATTATACCGCAAAACAGAATTCTATTGTCTGATGACTATGATACGAAAAAGTGAAATATCGGACACGCACTTTAAAATAATATCCGTATTATTTGACCGACTGCGCACATTAAGGGGGCGAATTGCCGTTTGATCAAAAGTACATTGCCAGGTGAACGTGTCACACTCTGAATGTAAGCCGTTCAGCTTACACCAACACTTCAGCGAATGGTCGCACCAAAATGCCAAGGGATACAAATGTATCACCACAGTGAAACGCATCTGCAGGAAATTCAGTCACTGTAATTCGGTAGAATGGAAATAAGCTGCTGAGCACTGCAAAAAACTACGCAAAGAGAAAGATTAAAACAACGTGACCGTGGAGAATTTGCAACTTGATTTGACTTCTAGAAACATCGCATTCGTTGCGATGAATCTACTAGTCACCGATATTAGCAGGCAACCAGCTTCCTACATGAAGAATAGCCGAACAAATTTAGGATCATTCTGGGAGGTAAAACGAGTTATTTCATCCGTGTTTGACAAATTAAGCTGCTGGAACTTGTAATCCCTATAAAACGATCTCTAAAAGCAACTCGTCATTCCGCCTGGTACCTTCCAAAGTCAGAAAGAACATATTGAAACAAAAATCTATCTCAATCTTTTGCCGAGCATTAAGAAAAACAAACTGTGATGAACAGTGAGGGATATAAAGTGAAATTATAGAACAATATTTGTCCATTAAGAGATGGCTAGTTGGATCCATTACAATGGACAAGCAATACAATTCGAGCAACACAGGCAATTCTAAGAGCCCGGCCAATCGCTTCGCACGATCAGATAAGCCTTTCGCAACCTCGCAACTGATTTATGCATTAACTATCACTTAATGATTTAGGACCGCTACTCAGCCATCACTAGGATTAGTTCCCAGATTAGATGCGCTACATGCGACCTGGACCAGCCACGCCTACATCTGAAATCAGACTGGAGCTTATCCAGTTCACAGTATAGTTTATCACCTGAATATGAACATTTATGAAGTTTGTCCTTAAACGGTATGGATCATGCCATTTGCGCCACATTCACTGGATCGTCTTATCACAACAGAACCAACTATACTACGTTTTTCTAACTTCATACAGTACTCTTTTCACAAACGGAACACCGTCGGGAACGGCCAGATTTGTTCGCTCCGAGACAGTGCTCGATTGTGGGAATTTTTAGTGGTAAGAAAGTGTTCGTTTTCAGGAAGTGGTCGCTTTTGGGCGGTAAGTTCAAAGGGAGAACATTAGACTCTGCTACGATAACAGACCACGCACAGTATAGAGAGGAACACGTAAAATACTCAGAGTAATACTATATACATCATCTTATATTACAACTATTATGATTCGTAATCATAGTTCGCCGTACATTTTGAGACATATCCATAGCCACGGAAAGGCTGTCAGATAGGCAAGACCAAATCGATCAGTATCAGAACGAGGCAAGCAGTATAAGACTGACAGATGCAATTCGCCTAAGGGAGACTGGTGGAAAACTAAAAACGGTAACTATGCAAATCAAGACAAGGAAGGAACATGACAACTTGTGTCTGGATCGATGGTCCAAGTGCACATTTAAAAAGCAAAAAACGCACTATCTTACACAAACATCATTTTCAATGCCCATTCGGATTAAATTTACCGTCATTCTGTGCTGTCAATGAGCACATAAATCTCTATACGTATAATAATCCATCTCAATGCATTATGGAGAACTCCCGCAACAGAAACATGCGAAGTCGCATATCACAGCGAACTCGTTTTGCATCCCGGTATTAAGAAGCACGTTTATCTCTGATTCGAATCCTACCCGACAGTTGTTAAAAAGTTGGATGAGAGCTGCACAACGGTATAATATTTAAAACAATTAATTGACTATTGAAACGGCATTATAAATTATTTTGTAGGTTACAAGATTAGGAAAATAAGAACCACAAAGCGTACGTAACATTTTACCCGTTACGTTTTAGGTCAACCAAAAATGACCTTGAAAGAGCGCGAGGAATAAAATTCGGATGAAGATCTTTTGAAGTACTTTATGGTTGCACTCTTGGGTGATAACCGATGCGTGGTCAGAAAACACTTAGTTTGGAGCTGAGACGAAACGTTTGACACTTCGATTCCAAACTGGTGACCGAAAATGGAAGATATTACCTTATGATCATTTAGGCGGTATATCTCGTTACTTCAACAGTATTAAACACAAGAATACAAATTATAGCAATAATAAAATATCGATTTTGTCGCATTTACGATCACCGTATTGGGAGTTGTAAACAGGAGAAAATATAAGAGACTACCGTCTTGAAAGCAAATCGTGACAGGTCCAGTCGACTAAGATTCAAAGATCAGAAATGCCATGTGGAAAGGCATCAACAAGATTTCAATTGTGTGGTATTGCCCTCACAAACAGCTGCGGAGGAAGACTAGTGGTTGTGAAAATTTGTGTTAACCGTAGTTCATGTTGTTGGTTTGCATTACGTTCTGGCCGTGACCATGTTACCTTGACTGATAACGGAACGTTTGAGAACCAAATGCCAAGCTCAGCGATCAGAGCCCCGAGGAAATAAGCCCGTTATGTCATTGATGAAAAATAAACTTGCGTTTTACGCATCAATAAGTTTTCTCTACGACAGAAGATGTGGTTCGTGTACCAAAGTTGCAAACAGGATAGCTCAGTGATTAGAGTATCTACTCCGTGAGCGGAAGGTAAAATGTTCGTGTTTAATTCATAGTGCAGAAGGAAACCATACTTTCTATTAACTATTACACTTGCCTAACTGGTCCATCTCAAACAACCATAGATAAGGGAAAGTGCCAACGGACTGAACAAGAAAACTGTATTCGCTTTCCGTTATTCCACACGCAACTTAAGAGTGAAGATCCCGAACGACGTAAAAGGTTTATCGAAAAATCGACGAGCCGCGCATTCGTTTTTATTGTGAATGATATAATGTTAATAACAGCACTGTTGATAATTGTTGCAATTTGCCCACGTTTCAACTACCGCGGGTAGGCAAGAATAACATCTACCAGCAACGCTGTTCAATATATAAGGAAGATCCCACCAGGAGCATCCATGACACCGACAAAAGCCAAATGAATTTACCATTCATCACTCCAAAAAGGCCGGAGTTCTGCATCGCTAATTAGCCGACCACTTTGGTGGTAGACGCGATTCGCTGACGTCCGGATCGTTAACAGTTGTGACATATCGGGACTATGTTTAGTTTGAACCATCCCGCACAACCCTACGCGAACGCGTTCCGATTTCAGTTGCTGTCCCACAATACCAAACAACAATGAAAGAAGTCAGAAGAACTATAAAAATGTAGAAACACTCCGAATGCAAGAACGCAACTGAACGCCATATCGCCAAAAGTTTCCAACCATCGCGCTCAAAGATACCGTGTAACCCACACCAGTGAAATGACCTGCCCTACTCGGGAGAGTCCACTAATGAAGATTTTCATATTTTTTTCCACGTAACAGACTGACCACCTTGACCCATCGTCCAACTATTACGTCTCGGAGAATGGCACCTATCGATAGAGTCAATCTGCGGACATGAGTAACACATGTTTCAAACACCTTATTCTATTCAAATTCAATTCGATTAATTGTCTCGTGACCAACACGCTATGTTTAACCGCACCTCTGCTAGTACAACTGTTTTGCCATGCCCTTCCAATTCTGCGAAGACATCAGAGTCCAAACACAGATAGTCTCCGTGTATCTGCTGTTCACAACAACCGTGTTTCTGAGTCAGTTGGCAGAACCGATTTTGCTGCTTCTAGAAAATCCGACCATTGGTCGATAAGTTACTCTTTGAGCATACCCCGATGTCATTATTCTCACATGAGGTACGGCGATTTCCTCAGACATTTCACGTACATAGTCAGAAAGAAAGAAAGAACGAAAGTGGACAACTGTAACGAATATCACTTCTCATGATGAACTCTCATGAAAGATTACCAGAACCACGAGCTCAGCTTCGGTTGTTTGAATATAATGACTTGAAAAGTGAAATGTATTTCCTTGGCACACCCTTGAGTGGGAGGCAGCGTAACGGACTGGCTGCACAAAAGTGATTTTGTATTTGTCGCATCCTGTTGGTTGTATCTACTTGGTTTCGGCTCCTGATTGCTTCTTTCACTTTTGCAGACTGTAAATCAGGACATTCCCAAACCTCTTTAAGCGACCCCGTGCATTTTAAAGCAGCAATATAGTACTGCCCGGTCAACTGAGTCGAATGCCGTCCCAAATCAAGAAAGATAAAAATCGTGGGCGTTCAGATGCGCCTGTGTCATTGTGTCTATCGTAAAAGCATGGGACTGAGACAACCCCGCCTGATCAAAGACCGGTTTGTTTCTCATGAGCAGTCTGGATGCAATACTTTGCGATTTTACCAGGAAGATCTATCATCTTGCTTGTAAATCGGCAGAATCATCGATTCACATTAGTTCTGAGGTATTTCCTGGTTTTCTAACATCCGCTTTAGTAATTTTTTACCCACAACATCAAAATCCTCCTTGAAAAGGAGAGAGAAAGCCTATTTGATAAAACAGCCCTAAACCTTTTCAAAAGACCTTTCTCCATTCCTGATGGGTGACTGATATATACTCGCAGTGCTTCACTTACAGACAAGTGGAGGATCCACTGACAGTGGGCCTCCTAACTGCCTCCTAAACTACTCTGCCAACAATCCAAGAGGTGCATCTGAGAATGAATAAGTGAACGATCAGACTCCTTAGTCATCTTATTTACACTCGGTTCCGTGAACCAGTACCATAAATTTGCCGGTAAACTGCGGCTACTGTCAACGGCCGTAGCCTTTCCAACTGCCCTACCCACTGTTTGTGGTCAATACGCAAGCTTCTGATCAACCGACTTCTCACGGATTTATGCACCCCAATAAGAGTGGTATCCGAAGGAACGGATTTTTGAGCATCTAATGGAGTAAAGAAGTCCAACATATTTAATGTTCATGAGGTGTACGTGAGCTGGCATTGTGTGGTACCCGCCGCTGCGAGCGCAGTTGTGTAAAACTGTACCCAATGTTCGGTCGCATTCTGGGTATTTCGCGGTGACGATAATCGGGTTGAAAACTAGACCGGAATGGAAATGGGCAATTATCATTCAGAAGCGGTTGCGCAGGACGGGTGGCTTTTGTGTTGGTGAGATTACAAACTAAGTGCAAGGAAAAGCGAACTTAAACCAAAGCATGATCTGACTCCAAATGTGCGGACCAGAATGATCGACAATCCTCTGTTGATTCATACCACTGGAGGCTGGTGGCAATGTGATCAAACTGAGTCCACCGTTGCGAAGACGAAGGAGGGCGCGAGGTGAACCGATGTTGCTTATGAAAAAGCTTATTTTTAAATAAAGCGTTTAATTTGCTTCCTTATCTTTCTTTAAGGTTATCACCAAACAAATCTATCGAGTCGCAATTATTAGAGTCACCTTGAACGGCTACTAAATCAGAGTGACGGAAAGTACTGAAGTTTGTCCTAAAAAGATTGCTGGATGCATTTGGGCAAGCGATATTTCGCTTTTGTTCATATCACTTCCTTGTGAATCCTTGTTAAACAGTTCAACTTAAAAATCTGGTCCATAAGGTAGCGGGGCGTTAACCCTGCACGAGAACGTGACCAAAACACCTGCGAGGGCCGGTCACGTAAGACCTCGTTATCGATGTTTCTTTGTTTGATTTTTCCTGGTGTGTAAGCTAACGTTCTGCTGCCGATTTCTATTCTTTGTTACACTCTTCTCATGAAGCAAGCTGAAAGGGACAAGGTAACATCCTTTCGAGCTGGAGGCTGCTCAGCTTGGGTGATTGGTAGCTACCTAATGAAGTGCAACGACCTCTTCCAAATACTCCACTCCCTCGTCCATATAGGTTTCTGACTGCTAAACTGCTTCTGTCCAGTGGAGTGGCTTCTCTGCGGACTAAGTAACTGGCTGTGGAAAACCAGATGCTGTCCAAACAAACGACTCTCAGATTGGACGTCGTCTGACCTCTATCCTGTCACGCTTAAATGGATCTACGGCTTAGGAAAACCGTGCTGCATAGTTTTGCGGCACATGAAGTCATGTAAACTACTGCTGAATCGTGATGGGGGACCATATGTAGTCCAGCTGCATTACACGGTACGGGGTCAAGTTTGCTTACCTTCCCCCCTCCCCCATGTGGTGAGCCTTAGGGAATTAGGCACGTCTTTTCCAGGGCGATCATGTGTGCAGCTTGCAATAAAAAAAAATGTAAAGTAAAACTGGAATCGGAACATTTTAAGTGCAATGTTTTTTGTTACCAGAACAAGCACTGTTTGATGCTGAAACACGCGACCGTGAATTTTCCAGACTGATTAAAGCGAGAAGAATCTCCTCCCAAGACTGACATCCTTAGATTAGGATACAAATCGAGTCAAAAATTACAATATGCAATGGAAGAACGAGATCAACAACAGTAAAGGAAGAGGCAAAATGAGATCGAAATGTGTACGGTTGATCTCGAGAGAATAATTCAAACCTAATCTTTCCACCATAATTCGAAACGAACAGAGAAAATCAACGGCACGTGAAAGCCGATAGAAAGACTGACTAGCAGGAATTCGTGAACAGGCAGAGGTGTTAAGAGATGAATCGACTGGTTTTAGGAAACTGGACACCACTATCTCTAGGGGGTTAAGAAACGAAATCCCAAGAAGACACCAAAATCAAAACTATGTCGGTTAGTCAGAACACAAGGACCGGAGGTACGATGCGTGGTTAACTGCTACAAAGTATTGTGCTCATGTCACCGAGAATGCGGGGGGGGAGGCAACATGTGGATTAATCATACGCTACTGATAGCATATGAGGCGACTTTTCGTCCCACTTTTAAAAAACGATCAGACTTACAGGCTAACTGACGAGTCATATTGAGTCTCTTTCCTACGGGTGACAAACAGGTTCAGAACACAGCGCGTACTGTCAATCGGTCAAACAGAAAGGGCTAAAGTGAAGAAATACGGAGAAACATTCCTCAGATTAACAAGCGGTATCACCTCGACTAGTGACGAAACGTTTGTCATGAACGTTAAGTTCGGTGGTCAGGATGTCATGGAAACCATCTGGTTTTATGGTTACTGGGCAGGTTATTTGTGCATGTTTATTTCCCCAAGGAAGTTTTCATCTCTAACAAATGAAAGCAGTGTTATCATAATTCTATTCTCATTTTATATCAAGCTGTGAAAATAAAATCTCTGTGCGGAAAACTGCAGTTAACACAAACACAACATAAGTAGTCTTATAGTTGTTGAACATATTGTCCACTGTCAAGGAAGCAAACTGGTAATTCGCAGAATCAAGAAGCGATTCCATTTGTTCACGAACGATATAAGCTTTTCTGAAACCACATAGCTTAATAATAATGTACCGATAAGGAAATCTCAGGTCTATTTGGTTAGGCATTCAAAAAAGGCAAGAGAACTTCGGATCACACTAACTCGAGTAACTTAAAAATGCTAAAACATCAAGATCCTTCATAATATTACATACAAACCATAAGTACAGTGACTCATCTCACTCTTAAAGCAAACCGCATGATCAGAACCAAAGATTTAATAGGATCCCGACTTGTCCAGTTTGACAATCAGTCGGATCAGCTCCCAGTGTTCACTCGAATAATGGGCAGTTGAGCAATATAGATGATTTTCGCCTTGGTACGACCATAGACTAGGCACAAGCAAAGCAAGCACGGACTAAAGCATGATCTGACTCCAAATGTGTGGACTAGAATGATCGGCAATCCTTCTTCATTGATCTATACCACTGGAGGCCGATGACAACGTGATCAATCTGAATCTAACGCTGTGAAGAAAAATGAAAAATTTGGGTGAGCCTTGTGTTCTCAAAACCTGCGCAATCAGAACAAAATCGGATGGGACGGTTACCGTTATCGGCACGATCGGCCGACACAGCGAATGGACCTCCAATTTGTCGTTGTCTCCGTTAAACAACCAAATCGGGCGTGAGAAACACCAGTAATGACCATAATGTCCGTTCAACGCACGCTTCGAAGTAATCCAGAAAAGTCCTAGTAGAAGTGGTCTTTAGATTCCGACAGCTGCATCAGACATGACGAAAAGACAGTCGATAGCTGCTAACAAGCATAGAAGCGCCCAATTAAACTGCACACAAACGACTGTCATCTATGATGTAGTCTAACAGTGTACGATCGGCTCGTACACTCACAGAGATCCCAACACCAGCCTGACCACGAGCGTCCGAAACCGGACCACCTGATACACGAGGACTAAAATGGCAGGGTGAAGTTGTACCCGGGCTACGAAGAGTAACTATGTAAGTGGGACCTTGTGTGTGCGTTTCGCATAACGCAACGTACATTTGTTGTAAAAGTTTTAGGAATTCCAGCGGGGGCAGCTTGTTGTCCTATCTGGTTTAGCATGTGGAGGACATTGAAAGCATTCAGGTGAGGTGAACATTTAAGCTAAGATAGTGTCCAAAGTGCTTCTTCTCCCTCCACTAATGTCACCATCAGATAAATCTACCGAGCTGCAATCATTCGTGGCATTTTCCATGATCCTTATATCGGAATAATGAAGGTGGGTAAGGTCTCCCAAAGAAAAGGTACTGAAAGTATTTGGGTGGGCGATGCCTGGCGGCTGCCCACACCGCAGAAGGTTTTCATTTTAAAATTCGTTGTTTCCCAGTTGAACTGATCAGCAAACAACACTGAAGCACAAGACGCCAACACTAGAAGTTACACAATAGCACAATAAAGCAAACCTTGTGGCCCAACAGGACACTAACACACACCAAGGCTGCAGACAATAATACAGGCTTGGGCCTTCAAACCCCGTAGTCGCACCACGGAATGGAACGGACCAGATGCCTTTTTGAGTGGGCAGTCACACAGAAACAAAGCCCGGATTTCGGACGGCTAGCCAAAACCGTTAACGAGAGAGAGAGAAGACCAAAACAGAACAGCCGCGCGATTATTGGTGACCCGCCAATAAAACCCTAAAGTCAAGTTTTGTGGGGTGGCCCTGGTCGATAGGGGAAAAAACCAATCACATAGCGAGGCCATATGGAAATTTTCAACTGCGCGATATGCAAGATAACGTCAACTTCAAAATGTCCCCGAAAGTATACATATTGTGGAAATAAAATAACAGGATTAAAATCTGCGTCACCAAAAACGCTAGATTGGTCATTGTCTACAACAGAATCTCAAACGGAGCTTTGGACTCAAATGTCTGAGCAGTAAGGCACTAACCAGTCACGGGAACTATCGGCAGAAGCTAACATCACCACTTCATCTACTCGAAGCAATGGGCATCGCGGTCCTGATTATCCCACGCGGCCACGAATGCAGCATGAACTTTATTTTTGATTTCTGGAGGAAGCTGGATGGGCTCTGTTAGGAGGGACCAACCAACGCCTTCGGTTCTAACAAGAACCTGTCTGTAAGGCAACAAAGAGCGGTTGGGTGGAAGCGCATCCGCTTGGATTCCTTGTTTTTCGCTCATTTCTTCCATTTGGGTGGCCGCCTCATATCAACCCGAAAAATAGAGAACCAGATTGTACTGTATTGTTTGGACTTTTGCGGTCACAGGTGTCCGCATTTCAATCAAAAAAGATGCGTTCGCCTCTTCATTAGAATACAGATTTGGAAGAAAACATAGCGAAGAATACACATTTGTAATTCATGAGAAATTGTGTAGAGAATCAGTTATTATCCGTTCTCGATTGGTGAGAATTCGGTCTAGGTAGGGGACAGCTGAGTTCCTATAAATATTTATGCGAGAGGGTATGGAGCGAAGGTAGAACGTGTCCTGATATGAGAATTGCATTTAGAAAGGTCATTGTGTGAGGGACGGGACGAATCCAAAATAATTTTATACGCAAATTTTCCGCACGCGGATAGATGCGTGTCACACAGTTTGGTGCAGTTCTTTTACTGGCATGCAAGATAAACCACTAATAGTTGGCAAACCAAGACGAAGGGCTCTGAGGACTTTCTTTAATAAACCAGCAAAAGTGACAGGAGAATAATAGAGGGAAGTGGAAAAACATTTGAAAGTGCTGCAATCTTTTTAAGTGAAATGACAGTCTTCTAAGATTTTTATGCAACTGGAAAGGTAAGAGTAATTCCTAAGTACTTGACGAAATCTACCGTAGTGAGTGGTTCACTGTTAATGAAAGAAGGGTCAGCTGGGTAAGAAGACTGAGAAGAAGTAAACAAACATTCGACACATTTCGACAAATTAAGCCAGAGCGAAGAGAATAGTCATGAATGAGAGACAAGATTTTAGAAAAGTATAGGAAATCTTCAGTCCCAGGTACAGACTGACAGAGAGCAGCGTCACTGAATGTTTGAATAATTTGACCAGGTGAACTAGCATTTAGGTCGCGGATGCATGTTGAAAACAAATATGGAGAAAGGACACCTCCTTGAAGGACTCCAGAATTATTTACCAAGGGGGTAGATTTGTTTCTTCCCAGTCTTGTGCACTGAATTCTGCTGGTGAAGTAGCATGATAACCATGATAACAGGCGACTGAGAGAGCCGAACTGTTCAAGTTTGCGAAGAAGTAAAGACCTTGGAACAAAGTCGAATGCAAAGGAAAAATCTAAGAAAGCGCATCGGATAGATTTGGCGGATGCATTCAAGGATTTGGTAATGTTATGAACCATGAATGCCACAGCTTCAAAAGTGGGCACGTTTGGTTTGTACGCAAACCGAGAAGGGTCATCGGGCAAACAACTCAGGACAGCGCGTTCTGTTAGTGTCGATGGGACGAAAATGTTTAGCTGGAATACTTGAAATACTAGATTTGGAGATAGGTACAATACTGACTGGTCTCCAACAATCGGGAATGGAAGTAAATACATCAGTGAGTTAAGCCGCGCCGCACATCAAGAGAAGTGAAGGCATGCCATCAGCACCTATAGCTGTGGTTATTTTAGTTGGGCTAAAGAGCTTGAACATTTCTTCCCTAGAAAAGTGTTGCATCAGCATTTTTATTCGGAAACCACGAAAATGCAGAGTAATTACGCGGATAGACAGACGCTCGGTCAATAATTTCTAGATTTGCAGTACGGCCTATTGGTTTCGTTTTCTTTCCACACAAAAGCCGGATTCCTCGTTACAGGCATCTGCCGTCGCATCTGGTCAGGAGTTGGCTTGCCTGCGACTACTTCCCCAGACCTCTACCCAGTGGCTTTCCAGGTATGACGGAATCTTGGTTAGGGCACGAGGGCACGCAAGCTGTCACACCACTCTAAGATATAGTTTCATTGTGACAGATGTAACATATTACCTCAGGCCGAACTAGCTGGGGTAAATATTAGGGGTATAGAAACATTTAAAGCTAAATTCAAATTTTTTTCAAAATGCTCCCTGCGCAAATTTTTCGGATGAGATATGCTTTTCTAACTTATGATGGTTTCATTCACTGTCTCGAGTAAAATGGTATTCTTAGAAGTGTTAATACCTAATTGACTAAAATCCAGCAGGAAGTGCCAATCGGAACCTCCAACAGCGAAATGTGCAGTGATGGTTCGCGCTCCGACGATATAGTGTAACCAAAAGGTGTACGCGAGAGAACCGGACTTGTATTGACCAAATATCTACTTTGCGACAAATAGAACAGACATTTTCTGTAGATCCACAGCCTGTCTTCCATGATCTGAAAACACTGTTCCATTCAGCAGACTGCAATTCTGTGGGGCTGCCTCTTTTAAAGGACATAACGATGAAAATCAGCTCATCTTACCAACCTCTAACTTCGAACAGCCGAAGTCGGGCTCGTGTTTACGATCATTCTTAACATGAGTTAATCATGAGAAGCGGTGTTCGTCAAGGTTGTCCCATTTCATCCTGTCACTGAAATAATGATGGAAATCGCCCTATCCTCGTACGAGAATGGCGGCCTTGATATTTTCTCAGAGAAGAAACTGTCTGACTGTGAACATGTTGCGGAGTGAGGACTCAAATAAATTGCAGGTTTTGCTCCGTTGCCTGAAAGATAGTGAACATACGTTCGGGATGTAATTTGCATCGTCAAAGTGCAAAATGCTGTTGCCGGACTGAACTGGCTCAAACCCCAAACTTGTATTTCCACGGAAAGTGCTAAGTGAAATAGGTGGGTTTAATTACTTAGGTTGTTGGACCTCACAAGCTGGTCATTTATTGAACAAGGTGGCCTCATGTGCTCAAAAGGCTCGATTGGCACTCATCAATTTGAGTTACTTGTGGCGTTGGCGTCATATCCGTTTATCTATCGAAGGTTAAGTTTGCATAACAGCAATGAGGCTGGCTCTGCTATGCAGGTCAGAAACATGACCGTCAAAAAAACATGTGCGAAAACCTTTGGTGTTCCAACACTGTCGTCTTCGTAGTATTGATAGAATATGGTGAAAGGATTTTGTCAGCAACTCCGAGGTTAGGCTTTAGGTTCTGGGGCCAAGGTTCATTCATAATGGTCATTACTAGTGTGATTGGGACATGGTTTGTGGATGCCCACAGAACGACCGCATGGTTGTACACTGTTCTCTGATGTAAGTAATAATTTACATGAAATAATTCACCATGTGATATCATCGCTCAACTCACCATAAAGAAACCATGGAAGCTGGTTCATCCTTGTTAGGAATCATCAGCATGGTGAGTTGAGCGATGATATCACGTGGTGAATCATTTCATGTAAACATGCAATCTCCAACTACTAAAATGTACCAAGTAATCAAGCTCTGTAGGTCATATCCAAAGCCTTCGTCGTACTTAGGCTACCTGCAGAGAAGTCATCTATCAGTTGGGGTCGATCGTTGTGAGCTCACGGACGGTAACCGTGCAAATCAGACCGCTGGTTATAACACGGTTATCTGAAAATTAAAAGTAATAATTTAACATGAAATAATTCACCATTGTGAGTATCATCGCTCAATTCACCAATAAAAGAAACCCATGGAAGCATGGATTAATCCTTAGATTAGAAATCTCAGCAATGGTAAGATCGAGCAAGATTGTGATAAATCCACATGATCGTAGAAATCAAATATTCATAAACATGCATACCTACAACTA
>LUCM01011527.1:46796-79702 GCA_008360955.1 Fasciolopsis buskii
TCGATCTTAGGTGTTTTAATCCTAATTCTAAAATTCCACAACCACCCTTCAAAGAAGACAAAGACAGTCCATCTTGTCCAGGTACCTTACGCCTTTTAAGGAAACTAATCTCAGATTACCTCCAATTCGAATGAACGTTATCCCGGGATTGACGCAACCAAAATTCAACTCAACATACCCGGAAATGTGCTACAGTCTTGATACTAAGGTGAGGCAAAAATCACTGCGTTTCAGAAGGACTCAGTATCTGATTTTATCTCCAGTAAGTGCTGAAAATGAGCTCGGAAGATAGGCTGCGCCAAAATGCCATCCAACCACTGCACGTTGGCACTGAAAAACTAGGATATCCATGGGACTGATTTATCCTTTAGTTCTATGTACTAACCGAAAATGTAGAGTAGACGAAGTATAAACTTGACTTGCTCGGTAGGCAACACTATGCGGCTAAGCCCGGTTCGAACTGTACAACCGTTAACTAAGTATTGATGTATCAGTTTTCACCGCTACCTCCCAAAATTGTCTACTTAGTGGACAAAAAGAAAAGAACGAGAAACCATGAAAGATCAAATTTCTACGAGAAGCTTCAAGCATGAATTGGTAGCAGCGACATCCGACAACCGCTACGTCTCATTACACAGAGGGAGTGGTAACCATTACTCAGAAACTTGGGAGTAATGAAACCATATAAGGTCTCAACAGGTCAGCTGTGGAAAAGAGCCGGGTAACAGCAAACCACTATCTACAATCAAGAACAATAACCTGAAGGACTGTGTGCGACAGGAATGATAAGAACGCTCTGATTGAAACAGTGAGTCATAAAACCTACCGCCTCAAGTCAACAGTTGGGGGATCTTGTGTACCTTGATTCGATAGTCTAGTTGGAACATGAGCCAACCTACCAACCTACCAGCCAGGTCGTCGACTAACTACCTCCACCTATCTTCCAAACACTTTTTACATCGAAAAACAGCGTACAATGAAGCAAGCGGCTTGCAAGCATGCGCAAAACGACCCAACCGCACCAATTTACCTGGATTCGGTACCTCCTCCAAATACTGAACTCAGATTGAACCTCAGACAATTCGACCACCATATTCTACTGAAGTCAAACTAAATTATAAACAACTAACTACAGTCTCTAGTCCATCTACTATCACAAACATCCATGAAATTCCGTTAGTTCACTTCTAGGTTTCAAGATTAGTTTCTGGATACGTAAGTCACTAACCACATGAACAAACGTGCGTCGAGATGACCCCATGGCCAGGGTCCAAAGTACCACCGATTTACGGGAGTAACTAACGCGGCTGCCACCCAGTTGTCTTTAACACTAATTTGCGAAAGTACTCTGACAATCCAAGATCATGGAGAAAATACTTTTAATTTGCCATAAAGCAAGCTTTTCCTTACGGACACTTTGACGCTATTCATATATTATATATGACTACCCACCCCCTGTTTCAATCTCGCAGGTATTCAATTGTCTCCAATGAGTGCGTACCCGTTTATAAACCACGCCATCCGACCAACTTAAAGCCCTGGGCTGGGCAAACAAATATTAACCGACATCCTGTAAGTAAATAGACCACAGTGAAAATGCCTCAAAAAATGTGTTCCTAAAATTATTCAGTGGTCAAATGAAGAGAAACTGACCTAACCAAAACTAACGGCAAGGCACAAATGTACAGCCAACTTAAAGACCGCCAAACGATTCAAAACTATGAGGCTAATTCCATGGCAAAACACTGAACACTCTACTTATTTCGACGAGACACGGGCTTACCTCATGTCCATACTGCATTAGGTGATGAATCGTAATGAGCGCTTTGAAGACCACCACCAGGTTGTTATGCTGCGTTCTGCCAACAAGATAATTCGCGAAATCCGGAACAGACAGCCGTGGTTCGAATGTCCACTGAACCAAGTCTAACAATATGACAGTGGTAGATAGCTCACCAACTTACACGCCAAATGTTTTCGCTTGGGGGCACACATTTCCTCTGTAGTAGCTTTGCATATAACTTTAGCAACCAGGGACCCTGAAAGTGTGTGCTTCATTGCTGTCATCATGTCCGACAAGCTTTGCCCCGTGCCACTACCAGCCAGCTGCTTTACAACCTTCCCTGCCATTTCTCCGACAGACAGTACCGAATAGGCCGCAATCCGCGCGGCTCTCAAGGGCAAGCTTGAAGTTCATTTCAAATCAGTTCAGTTTGTGCATAACAGAAACGACTTCAACAGGCAAATGGGCTTCCAAATTGGCCCAGTCCTGGCGGTTTTCTTCCGCTTTCAACACTTCGCAAAGTTTGAAGTTATGTGCTTTCTGAAAGGCGGAGGTTTTGAAGCAGAAAAAGGAAGGCAACAATTCTAGCCTCGTTCGTGTTCCCAAATCCAGGATTACTGTATTCCAGCAAGGATCTAGAGATCATCCGAAGGCCTTCACTGACATGCACCCAACTGCAGTATCGTGCAATTTCTTCCAGAACAGCATAGCCCGGTTCCCAGGTAAAAAAGGAACATGGATTTTTTCTTCCGGATAGCTTGCTTGACCGAACG
The DNA here is from genome assembly GCA_008360955.1 of Fasciolopsis buskii. Taxonomy (NCBI): domain Eukaryota; kingdom Metazoa; phylum Platyhelminthes; class Trematoda; order Plagiorchiida; family Fasciolidae; genus Fasciolopsis; species Fasciolopsis buskii. Next base: position 49,353 of record LUCM01011527.1, read on the forward strand.
ACGACCGCCAAGCGCGGTCGCCATTTGTGCGTTGCTCACGCACGCCTCGCTACCACGCTCCTGTTAAAAATTTACTCAACCTGCTACGCTTCCGACCGTCTCTTTTGCAGCGGTCAATTGTCAGGGTTGCCAGTATTGCAATCGTACCGATTCGAGTAAGAGTGACGCACAAGTGGTCACACAGGTTGAGGGCAGGCCAATGTAATACGAGATTTGCGTTTGGACAAACGGTTCTACAAATTGGTGAACCGAACGTGATTGACTGGTCACGTGAGTCTTTAATCCTTTCCCCTGACGCCCTGTTTGCCGTGATTTTTTCACGAATAAATTATGCCTTTGTTTTTTGTTTCCAATTGTTTTTTCGCGTAGATCTTTACCAACTGCGTTTTCCTATCGATGGCTTCCAGTAGCTTCTATTCACGCCATTATTTTTCGGTATACGGCGCGATGTCCGCGGAGGGAAAACCATCTCCAGCTCCAACAGTGGAGTTCAACTCCTCAGTTGCTCCCCTTTGCGCCGTCCGATACTCGACTCTGGTCTGCTCAAGTTCACCTGGAGTTCGACCATTACAGAGTAACCAGCTACGTTGGTCGTCTAAGATGCATTACTGGTCGTCTTCCTTTAGGTGTGACGCTTCTGCTTACGGGTGCCTTGGAATTTTCTTGCCCTTATGGAGCATTGAGGAAGGCTGCCGTAACTTAGACTGCTGCTGCTACTGGCGACCAGCGCATCCGGCCGTTGCGTCAAGGGGTCTAGTCCAGCCGCTACCAGCGCTACCCTTATTGACTTCTGGTGGGAACGGGGCCACAGCGCCACCCACCACTTCAGAAGTACCGAATGTGCGAGCCAGCCGTTGCGGCTGCAATGCAAGGCAGCCCATTCGACTTCACGACTTCGTTACTATTTCCATATCCATTTGTTGAACGCTGTTCCATTTTACAGTGACCTACCCACATCTAGCAGGCTAGCACATGTTTGTCGCGATAATTTATGCGCCCATGTACATGCCGCCCCAACGTTAAACCGACGAGGGCTGCATGACCGCTGTTTAGTGCCCGCCACCAAGTCGAGCATCCTCAGGTGCTCACGGACACCAGCCCCACCAGACTGACTTTGTCTTACCCTCTCTCAGAAGAGGCCCGGGGCCGAGACGATCCCACGAACTAAGGCACTGCAATCATCGGTCCCACGGTTAACATCATTTTCGCGCCAGAGGATGAAGAGAACCCGGGATCACACTCGTGTTCAACCCCGTCTGGTGGATGTTTCTGATGAGTGAGACCCGTGGGTGTGTGACGCGGTCAGATCTACCGACGAACATCGGGCGGACAGCTCGACTGCAGCTGTGTGCGGGCGCAGCTAGGCCGGGGATCAAATCTCCTCTGTTCAACTCCTAAGCGGGTTTTTCAGGCTGGGTGCCCGGTGCACGGTCAGTTCCCAACAATGACACCCACGGGACCACTAAAAGAACGACAAATCTTCCGATTGGCGATCGATGCCAAGGCTCCAAGGCATTCGCCAGTTTTCGACTGGTTTTTTATCGAATCCCTTGTCCGGCGGTCTTCTAGGAGGAGTCCCCTTGCAGCGGAACATGGATTTGTTTCTCCGGATAGCTTGCGTAACCGCTAAATGATTGCAAAAGTCATAAGCAATATGGTGAACAATTGCTGGGTGGATATCGTTTGGTCCTGCCGATTTGTTCTTTTTGAAGCCTTTAAAACCGTCAGCTCTTCGTGGTTGCTTGCATTAAAACTATCTAGTTCGCATATCCTCCCGGTCGTGTTTCGGACAGCGTCGCTCGAGTATCCAAAATCCTTTCGATGGTGTGCAGGCCATTTGGTCACCAACCTCCAATTCATAATAAATGGGTCTCACTCAAAGAAACAGACAACAGAACACCACCGTCACCATGACGGCGAGTTGTAACGTGTCGCAAGCATTCGCGGTCCTGATGAAGGGTGGTGGGATGCAAGCTCGTGAACTTAAAACCACTCGCCCATAATTTCTCCGCCTTAGGACACATCGCATCCCGGTTGCAGTTCGACCCCCGCTTCAACAGAACCACACTCCGCTTAGCCTTCAGCTACTTGGTTCTAATAATGTACTACCCTGATACCAAGCATGTGTGGTCTAGCCACCGGTATAGATCGGGCTTTTGCGAGATTTCTCTCATGGTTCCGTTTGCTGAAAAAGCCGCCTAGACTGAGATCTGACAAGCCGTTTACTGTCTCGAAGTTTTCAGTCAAGTCTTCTCGGTGTCTCCTGTCCAATGAAAAGGTAGCTAGGTCTCAGGGCGGTTATTCTTGTGATTTCTCACCCGCCCCTAACTCATTCGCACGTCTGATCGCTGAAGCTGTTCAAGGCAAGATATATTTTTTTCGAAGAGGGAAAACCAAACTTGCACAAGCTATTCCGGGGTACGGCATACCGTTGCCTTTGAAGGGGCATGAACGCCGACTTACGGCATGAGAAGCCTCAGTCCCATGTAAACAGATCTCCTCTGGACTTTAAAGATGCCATTGCAAACCAGTGCGCCCGTTTATAATCTGATGTGACGACTATCCCAAGATACTTCACACTGCTAACGTCTTTCACAGTATAAAACCCATGGTCATGTGATATTGTGATACATTCCGTGCATTATCATAACAGCTGGATTCTGCTCGCTTTTAGGCGCAAGTTCCACTTGTCAGCTCAATCAAGGACAACCCCTATATAACTAATGAGATCCTCTCTGTAAGCCCTATCACCCCAACATCATCACCAAATAAAATGTTGGGTGATTTCAGAGCCGAGGGTGGATCATTTGAGGAAAACAGAAACGAGAGTGGTCCTAACACCGACCCTTTTGGAACGCTGCTTGTGGCGTTAAGCTTGGCTGGGCGCCTATACCATATCCTGACGTGAAGTCTCCTAGTGGTAACAAGGGCCTTCGCCCACTGGCATACACACCCTTGGATGCCAAGTGGTTGCAACTTAGTCAGAAGTAGCGACGATTCACTGAAACAAAGACCCTGCTAAAAACCTCATTCTGCTTACATTCATCCAGTATTTCAATGACTTCATCCAGGAAACACAATAGGCTGGTTAAGCAAGACCTATTCCTCGCAAGGCCTTGCTGGACTGGGCCGGACTTGGAGTTTTGAGTTAGTTATTGGGAGATAAAGATCCGGACTGACACAGGGACCACTTCGCACAGAATGCTGGGGAGGCTGACTAGACCGAAGGCTTTCCGCGAGAGTTTTCGGGCCCCCTTTATTTATGGCTGCAACTGATGCACCTCTCCTTGGTCATTAATGACCTGGAATTGCATTCACATCGGCCCGGCGAGTATGCCCACTAGTGGCTTGAAGAAGGTATGATAAGTATCACCCGGCCCAGCAGACCTGCTTTTGTTCATTCCTTAGGATTGCATATCCACGTATTCCTCTGTTATCAACAGGTCGCAACTGATCTTTTTTTATTTTCACCTTCATAATTTTTGAATGAAATGCGACATTGCTGACTGTACGCGAATGCATGTACAATATCGTACACTGCAATATAGCATCTGGCACGAGCGCTCCAGATGTTATCTAAACGTTTGGCCAGTGGGTCTACTTTGCCCTGGTCATGCTTAATGTCCTGGCCTCCAACCTTTAACTGGTCGCCACGACCCTAAGTGATATTTCTGACTGCATGTAGCGTCTTTCCTGCACAACGGTTGTCAAATTGTGATAGCTGAAGCTCATACCTGCGGTTTCCACCTCGGCTCAGCTTCACTGTGATGCTCCCAAGTTTGGCCTCCTAGATCCAGTTTTGCTAATTCCGCGCCTTGTTACATATATCCCACCATTTATTTTGCTTGTTACTGGCTTTTCAGATAGCCGTTTTCCTCTAAGGTGCCATAGTTTTGCGATTCATCCATCCCGAAGGCAAATATTTATTCTGCAGTGTTTGCAAATCGCTAAGTATTATCAATTTTCCTCCACCTTACTCAAATTTACCATGTCACAGATTAACTCTGTTGCTCCAGCTTGCGGCTTTGTTAGTCCACACTACTGAAGGTCTTAGCCCATTTCGGGGCAATCCCTGGTTGAAGTATGCAGAGCCATTTTCATTGCCACGCAATCAATTTCACCTAACGGGTAACTGATTTAACAAATGGTTGAGGCAGATTCTCCAGAAACCGGCTAATGGATCAGAATTTGAGATCGCCGTCAAACAAATGAATTCGATGGTTTACTTCATGTGTGTCTTTGTTTACTTGAACCATTGTTTGTTCGCAATCAACGGGCGAATTTTTCACTCGCTGTTTTGAGCTCGCTTGACCCACGTTGGAATTTCTGTGTGCTAACATTAACTCTCGTTTTGATTCTTTGTGATTCCATATTTCAGTTCCTTTTACACTATAATATTGGTTAAATTTGTAATCCAGTGACACAGAATTTGCGATTCAGCAGATTTATAAATTTTGGATTCCACTTTGGCTGCGCATTACTCAAACGCTGCTTACATTTGCGAGCTCCAATTGCGGCAGCGTCGCCGCTGGTACCCTCTCAAATGTGGTGGTGGAGCATATCTCAAAGGCCCGGTTTTTGCGCGGCAGATTGAAGTCACCGACGATAGTGACTTTGTTGGCTCCCTAAATCGCACTTGTCATGGCACTTGAAAGCAGTGCATTTTCTCCATGCTCAGCACCTGTGGCACTGTACAAACAAGCCGCGTTGGCCTCTCCAAATGGTATTGGCAGCATAAATGCACATATCTCATGATGAAAACGGCCACCCCGCCCCCCTCGTTGTTTCTGTCCTGGCGATAAACCTAACTCTGTGTCATCTTTCCCTATACGCGGTTCATTTTTATCAACCACTTTTCTGCAATGAAGAATATGGGGGCCACTGACTTCTACTGTAATCTTTGGCATGGGGCACCTTCAATATGCTTTTTGGAATAAGCCGCCATTCCTCTCTACGGCAAAGTAGTTCTCTAGAACAAAACCCGAGAAATTAAAACGCTTTTGGTGTGGTTTTGCCGATGCAGTCTCCCAGTTGAGCACCGCCCATAACTTTTAGGCGAGCAGCCAACACAAGCCTCCAGTACGTTCCACGTCCTTAACTTCTGGCAGACAACGCAGGTAGCCTTCGTTTTCCGAGAGATCCTCCATCATTATCGTCTTAGATGATCAGTGCTAAGTTGCCGCCGTTAGAAGCCGAAGTTTCGGAGGCGCTTTCCCTCCTTATCCCCTTGTTGAGTACTGGGAACTTCGTCCTTAGCTTGCCTATCAGACTTTTCGCGACGTGCCGCCAACTGGTCAGTACCTGAGCCATCAGGTACTACATGGTGCGTTTTTACCATTACATGGATTATTATTATAGCATTAGTAAGCAGCCTCTCCAGGTTGATTCATCTGCGAATTCAACCAGTGCGGGCCTTGCTGCGCTGTCCTTTTCGGGAGGAGTAAACCATGGTCCAGTTTTCATAGGACAGTTATCACCTCAACGGTCAGTCGAGTGCCCGAAGTTCCTTCTATGGCATGCCCGACATTCAGGATCCACCACTGGCAGTTTCACCTCACGGTTCCAATTTGGTTTGCCTCAGAAATGCCGTATCCGATAAGATGAGGAAAGAACAGAGATCCCTCATCACCCTGGAAGCAAGGGAACGTTCAGTGGGCTTCAGTTCTACTATTCATAACCTTCTAGCCTTTTGACCGTAGCATAAAAGTAAGCTCTGCTTCCCTCGTGAGCAATTTTCCGCTCACCCGATGTAACTAAAAGACTCTGCGTGGGTCACGAAACTTGACCAGGCCTTGCAGATTCCTTGTTCATGCCCCTAAGCAATTGCTCGACAACGTTTTTTTCGTCTGCGTGGCTGCACATCCCCACTTAACTATTTCATTGCCCTCTTTGGTGAAACCCCTGCCGCAGCAGCAACAAAGCTATGCCCTACGAACGTGAGGAAAAGAAGCCACTCGGCCGTTGCGAAAAATTGCCAATACGCGGAAAAGTGTGATCGGTTCTGGGGGCTATGGAAGTTTCCCATATAGGTTTGACTTCTCCGTTACAAAAAAATGAATGCAAAAAATTAAACCGGGCTCTGAAAATTAGGCTACTTTCATAATTGGATTTGTCTTCCTCCAACCTAGGCCCGATCCTGCGAAATCCCACACTGGGGTGTTGACTTCATATACTACCAGTTTTTGTACTGTGGACTTGGTTGGGCTTGATCACATTGGGTTGTCCATACGTATCCGTGGTCTTGCCCATCTAAGTTTCCACGCCCCTCCCCTGCCTTGCATGTGCATGCCGAGCACGTAGGCTCATGTCCTCTATAACAGCCGTTATATAATCACGTTCAAACCCCCTAACATTTCCTTTGCCGCTTTCTTTTTTAACAGGTGAACACCCATTGTGACACGTCCAAGATTGGCTATTGTATACCGGCTAACGGCAAATTCTCAAATTTAGTCTCTAATCTATTTTTTATCCGCAAACCATACCAGAAATAGCTCCGATCTAACCTTCTCCTTATTACCTTGGGTCAACGACGACGAATCACTCTCACCGCTTTCTCCTTGTTGGTAACGTCCCGCCAACGGACTTATTTTTATCTGTTTCTTTTAATTTTATCGGTTCCTCCAACCCCTCAGACGACTGTCACCCTATTAACCTTCACATTCTGTAGAGCCCGAATGGGAATCATACATCCTTATCCAATTGCATTCACTAGATCATCTAAAACGTAGGCTCCAACCCGTCTTTATTTCTAACCGACCTCTACGTTCCGTACCATTCCATCTGAAAGAGCAAAATAACCAAACATACAGGCGTAATGTGGGTGGTCCCTGAGATTACCCCGCTCTGACCGTCAGTTAAATGGCATGAAGACATACCCCTTGTACATCGACATGACAAACCAACTCATCCTCATGACGATCTCGTTCTGCCTTGAAAGTCTTCATTGTATGTGTCCGGTCGGTATCTCTGCACAACTTATTTCGACCGCTTGCCGCTCTGGTACTGATGAAGTGCGCTGTAGATGACAATTAGGAGCGAAGTCTTATCAGTTTTTCATTTCCTCTGTTTCTAGAGTCACAGTCTTTGTGTAAAGTGTTGTCTGCGTGAATTATGTTTAGGCAAATACCTATCTCAAACGTCTCAGTCGGATTCACCCAAGTTAGTTCGCGTTTCAATAAGAACAACCTCAAGCCGATTAATCGATACTACTAAGTATTCTGTCTTTAACAATAACGTTCATTTCTCAGTTTGCTCGGCGCTTGTGCGAAGGCACGATTAAATGCGACAAAGAAATACACATGAACAACGGTGCGGAATGTTGGCAGAAATGCACACTTATTAGACAAGGATGAAAACATAACCCACGCTCCGCGCAACTTCGAGCGAAGTCCATCGGCTATTCCAGAAAAATAAGGAAACGTTGCATCGAGGCAAGCCGACAGCAACTGCAAGAGTACAGTTTGCTGAGGTGCAACAACTAGCAATGGCGTGTGGTGGAAAATATGAAACTCGATCCCCGGGGCCCAAGGCTAGGTACCGCCAGAAGATGTGCCTGTGGCAGTGACCGGAGAGAAAAGAGACTGGAAAGCTCAGAGGGAAATGAAGAACAGGACAATTGTAACAGCATTCATGCCGTATTGGAAGTCCTATTATAAATCTCAAAGGTCAAGAATATACAGAAAGGACAAGCTTGTCTAAAGGGTAAATGGAAACCGAGTAGAACGCAGTTAGGACCATTAGTGGTCCCAAGCACTCATGTGCAAACGTTGGGGGCCTATAAAATAGCTAATAATGCGTACCTCGGGTCATATTTTCGGTAAGAACATAAATACTAATTTCCACGCAAGATATTTGAGTCTAACGGCGGCCTCCCATCCATATCGCTCGGGGTCATTGCAGCGCATCTCTTGGGCCGCTACATGCATGCAGCAAACCGGAATGGGCCGATAACGTCACCAGAAAGTCCCTTAAGATGGTGTGTTTTCTGAATGTTGAGAACAAATACGAATTGCATTTGGTAGAATGGATATCGCGTGGCAAGAATAAGCGCAATAAATCAGGGAGCGCAAAATTTGGAGGCAGTCTTTTGCGAAATGCATAGTCTGGTGAGCAGTATACTGAACAGCATTGGCAGTGCAAAAAGCAAAATATGTGGAAGCTTAGACCTCTGGACAGGGAAGACGACGACTGAGACGGGACAGAAACTGTGTACTCGTATGTCTAATCCATGAGATTTGCCTTGGGCTATTTTGATTTCATTAGTCTCAGCTAGGTCCAGCTATGGAGGAAGGGTTGGAAAAGAAGAATGGGAACCGGAATTAAATGAGGCAACGCATGGTGGACTCGTGTAGAGAACAGTTGTCAGGAGCACCGGTCTGTTGCCAAATTTTGCATAGCGGAATCGACGTTCATGAGAAATAAGGGTGCCCAGCTATTTTCGAACGTCAAGAAGCATTTTGGGCGCCATTTCATATTAATTGTAAATAAAAAAGTACTTCCCCCTGCGTCCGTTTCGCTTGGTTTTGGCAAACGAAGCTTGGGAAGAGGCAAGAGAAATCCAGTGCAAAATGGTGCACATGAACATAGGGACTAGATGACTGTTTACCACAACAGTGCTAGTGGGTGAGGCTGACCGAGTGCTGGCCACCCAAACTGGAAAACACCTTTGAGGAATGAAAACAGGAGGCGTAATCTACCAACCCATTTTCACCCGCACACCGCTGCAGCCGGGCTGTCCGCCCAGTGTTCGCCGGTCAAAGCGGTGGACATGACCGCGCCCCGCGCTATTGTGGTAACGCCGCTGTACTCGGACAATAAAGGAATGAATGCAAATTTGGTGTATGTAGGAGAATCGAGACATCACTTTTTCAGGAGTGCATAATCCCAGGTCAGCAAGAACCGCGGCAGCCATAGAATGAAGTAAGTGTTTTCATCCAAGCAGAACTGTACGGCCTGAAATTGAGTGGGGAAAATCGCTTGGATTCACTCGGTCTGTGACGGTAAGTGATTCGAAAAGTCACAGGTTTGTTTTTGTTTCATGATTTATGTGCAGACGAAAGATCTGTAGCTCGGTCAATGCCGTAGCACGTGATATCCCTGAGCCCACAGGCCTCAAGGTTGCTGATAAGTGCACGCTAATGATAGTAGATCATACCGAAGACGTCTGCTTTCTTTGCGCGGTGACAAAAAACCTCTCTATTTTGCACGCTGCTGTGATTTGTAACCTGGTTATTCCTCTCGTGTTGACCACCAGTGCCGGCTTATCATCACTCTTGAATCTATCCCCAAATGTTTCACATCTGACAAGTAACATGAATCCACCTCCTGCCTGATCTACGACTGTAGCTTTTAAGTGACAAATCATGGGGACTAATGCCAGACACTATTAAAGCTACTATTTTCTGGATCCCAGGATGCATCTCTTCCGGCTAACGTGATAAAATCACCGAAGATGATATCTGAGTTTTCCATTTCGCTTGCTAACTCCGTTGTCAATAGAAAACAGAAATAACCAAACGAAAGATTTATCGTGTGCCCTGTCCTGAGCATTTATCCCACTTGTAAGCCCAAGTGAATCACAGAAAATGCACTCTCCAGGATTCTCCGACTTTTGACAGTCAAAATTATGCCAATTATCAGGCCACACTGCGGGGAACTAACTGCAGCGTTTTACATGGAACGCCTTTGCGTTCTTTGGGTCCAATTCTCGTAAGGCAAATCAATTCGTTAGACAATCTGCCTGCATTTTTGTTTGCAGAAAAAGCTTGCAAGAAGCAGAGGAGCAATAAACGGAGGAGGACTCAACAGTGATGCATAAGCTATGCTCCGGTCTCAACGAAACACCGAAAGCGCATGCCCTCACAGCTTACCGTTTGCTTTTTAGCACTGCCAAAGTGTTCGCATCCACTGCCCCTCCGGGGAAGTTTTTCCCGTAAGCTTACAGTGGGGGTGCACCGTCATGAAAATTTTTCACCTCTGCTTTGTGACAGAACGCGCATACAGGACTTACCGAGCCACTCAGAACGACCGATGGCAGACGAAAGTTTCAAACATTCTTGAAAGGTTGGTGAGTGTTGATGATTCACAACCGAATATGAAAGAAAGAGTAATTGGACCAAGCAGATCAGCCTCCGCTCATCAATCCTTTGCTGCCTTATTCATAGTTTCTTGTTAGAGCCGAAGGCTTAAGTTGCGAATTCCCGGTATTCTCCTGCTAGGTGACAGGAAGCCCTGGAAGTGCTGGACAAAATTCACAAGGGATAGCAACAACAAGATAAATTCCGTCCTGCATAAGTCACCGCATAGAATAATCAGGGTCGTGATACTGGGTGTTTCATGCGTGGTGCTTAGTGATGGGCATGTAGCTCCTCAGTGAACCCAAACTACAACAGTACCTTGCTGCCTCGTGATCAAGTTCCTTGAGTCAGAGGCTCTAGTTAGAGCTGAAAAAAGATCCCGGTTTGGGTACTCGAAAACGTCTCATGCCCTGATATCATCCAGCGCCCTCTCTACGGGTAATACTTAAATTTTCTGTTCCAGTTGGGTATCGGGAAACCCGCCGCGAATGATAGCTCCAGTTAGTTTACATTGCAATAGTTCCGTTGTAAAATGGGAAGTGACTTGCTTGTTTTATTTAAACCTAGGGTTGAAAATTAGACAGCTGCTTCAACGTCCGAAGGCTCCAGCTGATATGAAATCGAGGCCCTTGCTAGAACTCTATAAATATACAAAATAGATCTAGGCTATATCTGCAAATGGAGCTAATGAGATCCCACTCACAGCTATCTGTTAAAGCACAGGCACAATTTTATTCCTCCGTTTCATTTCATCGTATATTAGGTATTTCCGTCCAGAGAGTCTGTAGTGGGGATGACATCGAAATCGCGGTGATTATGCAAGCCTAGCGCATACTGCTGGACAGAGTGGCAGTCAGCAGCTGTTTGCGTAAACTTACTTTGCTCGTTACAGATACATTACAATTTTGACCCCTAATCCTGTCATTCACGTGTAAAAATACTTCACATAGATCATTTTCTCACCGATTGATGGGTGGCCTCATTTTACTTTACGGGCAGGCACTCATAAACCAAAGCACATAAATTCACACATGCGCACACCACACCGCTTCCGTGTAAAACATCTCCGCTACCCTTTCTGATTCGCTGACATTCTGGAAGATATGGATTTCGGGACCTTCCACAGCCACCAAATGTGGGTTACCGGATAGCAAATGAAAGCAATCCAACGAACAGAATACACCGGAAGCAAATTTAGCAACCATTAGTTGATGATATAATGTAGTGATAACAGGAAGTAACTGGGTAGAGTTGAAGTTATCTTATTTAAAATCCTTATTGTCTGGTTCGGATGGGATTTCGTAGGTGATGTTAAGCAGATCACCAGAAATCCTCCGAAAAAACATTTTTCGGAATTTATGGAACTAGAGCCACGTAAAGCACACTTGTGTTCTATTCTACATAGGCTTTCGTTTTCACGAAAGGTTGTTTATCTGCACTTCCCGCAAGACCCTGGCCTTTACTGGCTGGGATCCGCTTTAAGTGCGTGCATATTTCCGTAATGTGACTCTGGATCGTTTTTCGGTTCTCTCATCGCATATTTGAAATTTGTTCACGCTCATTCACTGGCAAAACTTATAATCCAGTATCCTAGAATTTGCTGCCCAATGGCATTCTGGATGTGGTACTTTACTTCGGCTGCACTTTGCTCCAACTCACTTTAAACTGTATGCCCCAGAGCAGTCCCGCCTTATGCAACAAATAATGCGACTTTCAAAATCGTCAGAAGTGAGTTAACCAGGATTGTGAGAAATGACCAACAACGATGGTGAATAGACAAATGCAGGGAACCCAAAATGCCATTGTTGCCTGAAGTAGTTGCAATACACACAGCCTAAGCAGAAATACCTATCCATCAAAGCCGCGCGCAGCAGGTATGATTTTGAATCTAAAGGCAAGTCGATTTACCCCAATGATCGCCGGTTACAGTATTGGGAAGAAAAATTAGGGGGAGCACTTTAGGTGAACCTCAGTTTTCCATCCCAAGCGGAGGATATGAAGGCGATAGGCTGTTGAAAAGGCACAGGCCAGCTGAACCAGAAGGACTGTCGCCAACACTATTCAAGGAGGGTAACTAAGTTTCACCGTCACATTTCATGAATCTGTGATAAACTTAGAAAATAGGGGAGATTCGCAAGGACTACCATGAATCGGTGTTTGTGCCAGTTTACAAGAAAGTGACAGGTCTACATTTGCAGACTACAGGTAGATTAGTTTTGTGAGCATTGCATCCAAAACTGGCCCCAGGTGCTATTGTTTGCAGATCATCTAGTACTTGCTGAAGTTGTTTGCATGGGAAACAAGACGATATCCGTCCAGCTCGAAGATGCAGTGACTAAAGTATTAGTATGTGAGAGACCTCTGACATAGACACACGTTTCTTAGGCACATGAGTTACGTTTTCTTCGAATTAATAGCAGCTTTTGATTCAATCGACCTTGCGATTATTTAAACTTGCCTCTTGTTGAAGGATGCCGCAGGGAAACTCATTTCACCCATCCAATTTATGTATAAGAGTAGCCGAGGCAGAGTTCGTGTTTACCACGACCATGCATACCGCATGCGTCTCCGGTATCCTGAGAAATAAATCCCTGTCATTAGCATTACAAATGTCATCGAAGATACCCACCACCCGAACTGACCTTTGGAAGTGATGTTCGATAGGTCTGCCCCCTTAAACTTTTCCTATCTCAATTCCGCTGAGATGGATGCAGAGACAGCCCTATCCATATGTGAGAATAGTGGCACTGATATTCCCACAGAAAAAGGGGTGCCCATTTTTTAACCAACCGGAGAAAGTTTCTCCAAGTAGGTTGGAATTTTTCAACTTTCTCGGTAGTAATGGATGTGAAATGATGTAAAATGCTGCTGCGAGACCGGGTTGGTTTGCAGCCGAACCTTTTTTCTGCTTGGGTTCAACTGTGCCGAGCGGATAGGCTTAGTTACTTCAGAAGCTGCATCCCATCTGGCGGTGAATTTTGAGGAGACAAGAGCTCTTCGACGAAGTTAGTGCACATGCAGCCGCCGTAAGGCCAGGAATTGATCCATGGCCCCGAAACATGGCTGATGACAATAAACATTAAATGCTTGGTTTTTGAACACTGTTTTCTTCCTGGTGTTGGTAGAATGCATTGAGAGAATTTTGTCAGCTATTCAAAAGTTAGGCTTAAAATACTTGGTACTGGGGTCCATTCTTTAGACCAGGAATGGAATCAGAATAGATAGAATTCGTTGGAACGTAATTTGCGCACGCCCACAGAAGACTTTCCTTGCCGCACGCTGTTCTTCAAGGCAAGTGGGGGGCAAATATGGGTGAAAGTGGCCGACCTAATGGTTGGCTCTAATAGAAGCAGCTAGATTAGCGGATTGGAGCCCACGGTGCCCACCAAAGCGGTAGTAAGTCAGCAGGCAGTATGGTCCAATGCCCCTGTTGGTCCATCTGTTAAATTGTAAGCATTTTTCCTTTTGCATATTCATTCGATGTAATGTTTTGCAGTGGACGATTCATTGTTGTTTTCCTGTTTGAGCATAATGAAGTGAGGCAGAAACCCAAACCATAGCACCTTTTCGCAAGGTTAATGTTTCTGTAAAGTGAATCAACTTGAGCTTTCTGTCTCTTTACAATTCACATTTTCACGCTGTGGACGGCCAATTGCATGACCCACGTATCTTCAGGGTAACCATAATAAGCTTCGCTTTCGGCTTTTGTCCATAACTGTTAGTAAATTTGTCACTTAAAGTAGCTGTTTTTGTAGTGAACAGTGCATTCGCGAGCCCTTCAGGGACCATGTTAGTCAAACTAACGTTGATTCTAATCCCTGTTCATCCACCGCTCTGGGTTCTCTTCGCCAATTGCCTTCAGTTTGAATCACTCCTAAGGCGAACTTGAACGTGGGCCAATCATTTTCACCATGCATTACTCCCAGATGAATTTCAAAATATCAATGTTCATTGGCCCTTGTGGCCCCATGTCCTCACCTTCACATCACGGGTTCATGTACTGAACGCGAGCCTTATATTCAGCGTGACGGAGTGGTCGTTCACGGAAAGGTTCATCCATCCAAGATTTCATGCCAGCCTATTTCGGCGGCTTTAAAATGTCCCAACACCGAGTATTGCTCAGTGCCTCCCTGCCCTAAGTACACCAACGGGCTCTTATCGTGCTTCGCACTGAATATAGGGCTTTTGCAGATTTATAATAGCCCCACTAGCCCCACTGAAGTTCATTCTTTCTTGGATCTCTCCTACACTTTTGGTTATGTGGTCTGCATTTAGCTCTTTGAACCCTCTTTCCTCCCAGCTTTCGCTTCATTTGGCTGTGCAAAATATTTCCGGACTCGCCGAATGCGTCACGTTACCAGCCTCTACTCCCTGTTTGTTATTCAACCTGTGCCTCCAAATTTAGCCATCAGCTTCTTCATTGGTTTCATGTATTGGCATACTTTGCGGCTCATTACCGAGGGTCCTCTAGATTTCGCAGATTTTGTGGGTGCAGACGCTGCCCTTGGGCGCTCTAGCGTTTCATTACGATGTCATCTATAGGACAGTTCTATTCTATTTGCTTTCCATTAATTTTTCTGTTCGCCAAACCATGTCGCAAAACTACCGCAACCATCGAAGCATTCTGATTACTGTGCAGCTCGTGCTACTCCCTAGGCAATGTTTGCCCCCGTGGGGACAACGGGCGGCCTGGTGACATCAAGACATGTAGAATGGCTTCCATCTGTGAGTGTGAAAGTAATATAAAGAGAACAGGGTTGACTCTTTAAAGGGGAACACAGTAAATGATTCACTCAATGATTCACCAACAAGAAAACTTTAGGATGCGGTCATCATAAGATAAATTTATGGTCGATACCACTTGAAGACTCGCGCTGCGTTTCTACGTTTTATCAACTTTTTTAATTTTCATCTTGGGCTGCAACATGCCGAAGTTTCTTACGGCATGCGGCTTCCAGGCTGGCTATGTTTGCTGGCTCATTTATAGCCAGGCCGAAGACTGCCCCTAAACTTGCTAGCGAGACAACACAATAGTTTGTTGCCTGATGCGTCCGCGGATGGTAGCTCTGATGCCATATTTTGGACCGGAGGGATGATTTACCGCTTCCTGTATTTAGGCTAATCGTTGCACGCAACCCATACAGGGCGAATTTCCCCAACCGCTTCCTTCCCACTGCTGAGTCCCTTGGGCCATTATGGGATTACATTCCTGTTAACCTGATGAGGTTAGGGACTGATTGGTTTGCATTTAACAACACACCACTAGAAAAAACTGGCGTCAATTCAATCAAAACATATCTCTCTACGTTTTCAGATGAATCCATTTTTAAAACGTCATCCTCCTTGTCAACTGCCCACGTAAAGCCTTCCAGCCTGTCTGCTTAGTAAACCCTTGTTACTTTTCGGTGATTTCCCAACCTCGCAAGCAAAAGCTTTACTGGGTAGCCTTATTCAGCCTAATTTCACCTCATGTGTTTTTATTCTTCTTCATGATTTTCATTTTGCCTCCTGTAAAGTCTTTCAACATTCCGGCAATCTGGCACATTTTTATTATAAAAGAACCACGTTTACCTTATGCCCATGGCACTCCGCACTTGGCATTTTGTTTTCTTTGGAACATTCTTGATCTCATCGTGAAGATTACCGACGTTTTTTCAAAGCGATTGGCTTTCCGGAGTCTCTGCAAAGGTCCCCGAAACGGTGTTCCTCAGTATTAGCTTGGTGTTTTTACCAAAAAATTTAATCTTTTTCACTCTAGCCGTGTCAATATGGTGGGCGCAAACCCCAAGTGCATCGCCGCAATCTATGTTCTGCTATGTATCAATAATAGTTGCCATGGTTTATTCCTAGATTGTGCTAAAATATATGGAGTCCATGATCATCAAGAGCAGTAACTCCAGTGAAGAAAACACACGTGCAGAGGTGGAAGAATCGATAAATAACTAATAATATAACAAATTAGGTAATGTCAAGTTCGGAAATATTCTCACAATTTGTAGTCAAAAGCAATAAGTTGGCAAATATGAACTCGTTTTTCTAGTACTCTTCATGAAACCAAAATTGTGTACACGAAAACTTCGGGTAGATTTTGATAACCTCAAAGCAGTTTGTTAAAGGCGGGGCGTCGGCCCAAAGTCTAGCGCGACGAATGCATTTTCATCGGTTTCTTCCTTCTGCCCCTGTGCGGAGGATTTCATAGCTAGAAATACTAAGATCTTTCAGATCTTCGCGAACACTGTCCTATATAACCATCAAGGGGATTCAACAGCGCCCTAATCAGCGCAGTATCAACCTATGAGGTTGGCAAGGATCACGTTCTAAGGCAAGGCGGGTCATTCATGGTGGTCTCCCTTGCGTCCCTCAACCGCCCCAAAGGGATCCGAGAGAAAGTCATCTCTGCGACAAATGTTGCCATTATAGGACTAAAGGAATTGATCTGAACCTCCAAAAGGGCGTCACTAAGGTCTTCTAGGCCACATGGCCTAAGGACACGACAGGCGCTGAAAGAACACCATAAGTGAACCTACTGATAAATAGACAGATATGATGCTGATGAGCTTGTAGTTCCGGCTTTTGCTTTACTATTAACCACGAACATCGAAGTTACGAAACTCTCCAAAATGTTGTCATGTGCACCATACTGGTCTGATGAGCAGTGCTGAAAACAGTTAGGTTAAGCTAAAAATGATCAGGCGGTAGTAAAGGTAGCAGAATAACACTGGACAAAGGTCGGCTTCCAAGGTAACGGTAAATGGATCTCGCTGCGCTAATGTAAACCGCCGTTATTTCCGTGGATGATCGAGGGAACAAAAATAGCGCGTTGTTCCACCCATTCTGTTTGTGGATTTTTCTCATGCGTACTTCGCAATTTGCCCTAGTTTAACGTATCGTTCTTAATACGATAATAGTTTAAGTATATCTGTATTGCATGACCTAAATCACTCTTGATTTTCATTGTCATTTGGTCTTCGGCACGCGTGTCGTATCCATCATACAGCGGATGATTCTTCAATTGTCCGTACACTAAGAAATACTTAAGTACTTGTTTAGGCTAACCGAAGGCATTTGAATAAATTTAAGTGTGTCCCTCTGGTTCAAGGCGATCACAGGGCCTTCTTTTGTTTCATGTCTTGTGTGCAAGCTTACGGATCTTTAAACATCGGTGGAATCGACCATCCATTGGTTAAATTTGGAGCAACCGTGCTATAAATTCTGACGTGATTGCATAGTATCTCCAATATATACAGGGTAATGTGGTCATCATTTTCTGATTACTGAATAATCAAAACCTCATGAAAAAAAATTACCCCAGCTACGATCAACACACCTTTTCCTACCTCTTGAGAAACTCTAGGTGCACTCCATCCATACTATATAGAGACAAAGTTCTGTTTTGAGTAAATTAACAACGCACGTGATGTTTACACAGCTCAAGTGAAGACTAAGATAAATATGACAATTGTGATTGCAACATGCCGATATCTCCTAACGTCCTCCCTCATTATGTTCACCTTCCGCCCAATACCAGGCTTCCTGTCCGATTCGATTGTAAGGACGCTGGTAATGACGGCCGTGCATTTTCGGCTCGGTGTATTTATCCTTCGCTATTTTTCCGCGTGCTCCCCATTTGAGGTTATTTCACACGCATGCAGGGCAGTAACGGGTCACTTAACTTGCGGCGGCTTATCTTGGTACATTTCCCTTTCATTTTATCGCTCACGTTGGTCATCTGTAGACGTTCCGTCCGTTCACATTGAGTTTTAGATACCGCCCTCACACAAGTGTTGTTGGACTTGGTTAGGCCTGCAGAAACTCTTCTATCCGCTTAAACCACTGGACAGGTACTTCCTATTCATTTCCTTTTATCGGACATTCATTTTTACGCATGGTTGCCCCATTTTTGACTGCCCTTTGGCTGTATAGTGGATAAGGCAAACTGTGAACAATATGATTGTTGAGAAAACACAAGTTGGCGAACAAGCTCGTTTTGAGTGATTCGTACTCATGCCATTACATCACTATATAAATCTTGACAAAATATTTTCACTATAGATATATACAGTGATGTAATGGCATGAGTACGAATCACTGAAAACGAGCTTGTTCGCCAACTTGTGTTTTCTCAATGTACTCAGTGGTAATTTTCAAGGAATATGATTGTTGTGTATATAATTTGTAACTCATGAATGAGCCTGTATAATTTGCGGAGGAATCTTGTTACTCCTTGGGTTTCGCACCAAATTGTGCGTTGCTTTGAGATTTTCAATTGCTAGGAAGTATAGTTTTGGGCAAAATGGCTCTGTGAATTGTTAATCGACTTCATCCGGAACAAGACTCCAAAGGTTAATCTGTACTGTACCTTGAATTTCCAATTGTCTTTAGTACGGAGACAGCAAGTGGCATTAGAGAAGAAAATGGACAGAGGTCACTGGGAAACATTTTGCGAATTCGAAAATTCTCTGCGAATAGTTCGGCCATCCAGGGCTCTTAGATTTCTGGTTCTATTCGGCGCGGTACCAAGTCCAGGACCATCTTTTTAAGATCGAACCATAGGAGTATCACTTTGAGGAAAGGTTAGCTCAAGAATTGAAGGCGTTACAAAAATGGCAAATGCATGTGTTGCTATCTGTTCGTCAAGAGCTTGACACAGTTAAGTTGGCGGACAGGTTAGAAGACAAACTGTCAATCCGCTCATGGGTGGTCGCCTAATGTAATGTTAACGCCTTACAATTTGTCAATGAGCAGTCTAAGTGGAATACTAAGGAAATGGAATGCATCGAACTACCCGTAAAATGGAGGCAAACTTTCTTGTTGACAACAAGGCGTTGCCGATATCCAATACTCTCATGGCCTCCTTAGGTGGGACCTGCCCAGAGTTGAGCCCCTATCGTTGGACGGGCGTTCAACCGCGAATTGGACAGTCATGAGACAATTTCCTACCTCTTTGGCACAGAGAACGCGTGATGGTGGTCAGCGTCTTCTGTACCTGCCTCATTATTGTAAGGGAAAGGCGAGGGAAGCAAAAGAAGCGTGTTCTACTCTCCCGCCCGAGGATATGTATGAAAGAATGTGTGGGATACTGAGGAACATTTATGGTCGCCCGTACGAAGCTGCCCCGTAGCTGCTGGATTGGTCCCTTTAATGGCACCAAAACAGTGGATTAGATACAGTTGCACCCTCTTGTTCACAAACACACATGGAAAGCTGGATGATCGCCATGGTGAAGACGGAGTACACCTCCGACCCTAATTCGCTTCTAGCGCTTCAGCAGGTAGTGAACCATCCATTATATTCCTTGCAATCAAAGTAGGCAGAGGATGTAGGTTGGCTAACCAAGAACGTCGGGAAACCAAGGTTGGGAGAGCTAACCGAGCTTGTGTCATCAACGGTCAGAATATCTGGGATCCTTTTTGAACAGTTGGTGGAGAAGAGCATGAAATTCGGATCTGGTGCGACCTCGTAAGGGGTAACATCCGTCACTCCAGTCCAAGCCTCAAGGTGAACCTTACAACGCAGGATAATAGGGAGCAAACGCTGCAGTGCGTGTGGTGCGAGGAAAGACATCATGTGGCAACGCGTTCTATATTCCTTGGACAGAAAATAGCAGCTCAGTGGGAAGGGGCCAAAGACTCGGTGCATGCTTCGTTTGACCAGGGACAGTCACTGGGCGGGGGAATACAATAAGGGAACTGGGTGCAATATGGTGTGCTGTGGAGGTGGGTATCACCAGCCACTGCACATAACCGCTCCGAGATCCACTGAACAAACTGAGATGACCCTCGAAGGGCTGTGCACAGCCATCAAGTTGCAGTTTGACTCCGTCTCACTGGGTGTCATTCCGGTTAAGCTGAAACCCGCGGAACGATAGATAGTAGACTACACAATGTTATGATCTGACAGGAACATGATCAGGTTGGATGCACTGGTCTGGTTGGGTTTTAGGTGGCGAAGTCAGCCGCTGATAATAAGAACGGTCAGTGAAACCGCAATGATTAGCCTGATGAGTAGCGCATTTTAAGTGTTGCCAGTGGACGATGCGAAGCCCGCAAACATCGGAAATTCCATGGCTGTCAGAGAGCTGCTCATAATAAAGCCGGCCAGAAAAGGAACAGAAAGAATTAGACAATGGTCTCAGTTAGTTGACACTAAATGAAAATAATCACAGGAAATGTTTTAGTTTTAGTAGAATGTTACGTCCCGAAAGCCCATTGTGTTCTGGAACAGAGGCCAGATGGCAGAGATTCCCTAAGCCATGTGGGTAATATTCGGTCCGCCCAGCTATGCATTCTGCAAGGCCAGGTCGGTAACCTGCGTGCCTACGTCGGGTGCTCGGATAACGGAAAAATTAGCGAGAATGTATGAAATAGATTTCGCGGGCGCGCAGTCGTTAGATAGTGATAGCTGGTGGAGATTTTGAAAGCCTTTGCTATGGCCAAGGTGTGTATTCACTTTGTGGTTGTCCAGTCTGTAGTTTTCCCGCCACGGGAAGATGGAGAAAAACAGGGCCTAGGAACTGTGCGTTCGCACGTACTGCGCTGCACCATTTTCAGCGTCAGTTGGTAAAGAATGAGAACACAAGCATAAGGTGGCAAAACCCATGCAAAGGACGAACGAAAAAGGGATAACCTGTGGTAGTGATGCTGCATAAGTCAAGGAAGGATTATTAGCCTTTGTGGTATCTGCCGCACCACTCGGTTGTTGAAATCGAAAGATCGTTGGAATTGGGAATGGCCCCAGACTGGATCTCAAAGCACTGCGGACGGTCGCCAAATGGCATGCTTTGCCAGGGTCCAGACACAATGGCGAATGTCGGCGTCTTGTGGAAGTGGAGTTTTTCCTGAACAACAGAAGGTCAGCGCCGGTGTCCTTTGACGCAAAAGATCAGCCACCAAAGACGACCAACAGCTTGCTTTTCCCTTAGAGACAGCAACGGTAAACCATGCGATTCACTCCTTTGGAAGCAAGTAAGCCATCTAGTAAACACCTTTTGTCGGTGGTGGCTGTAAGAGTACCCACAAAGGTTTTAGTCAAGGCAGGAGTGATTGAGTGAGAAACGCAATTTTATAAAGGGTGACGTGATCC
Organism: Fasciolopsis buskii; assembly: GCA_008360955.1. Taxonomy (NCBI): domain Eukaryota; kingdom Metazoa; phylum Platyhelminthes; class Trematoda; order Plagiorchiida; family Fasciolidae; genus Fasciolopsis; species Fasciolopsis buskii. The sequence goes on from LUCM01011527.1 coordinate 70,511, forward strand.
TTGTAACCACGGAAACAATGAACCGAGGTCATTGGCCAATGGCGATGATAGACGATGGTTAGGCTGACGCGGAAGGTCTGGTTCAGATAACTCCTGTCCGCACAGCTAATGGCATCATACGTAGAGACATGCGGAAGTTGTTCTTACTAGGAGACAATCAGTCACGGGGGCCCTAAGCTCCGGTGTAGGCAGGCATACTGTTATACGTCCAATCACATCCCAAAGGAAGGGAGGAAGGAGGCATACTGGCGTAAGTCCCGAGAAATTCGTAATTCTGACGGCGCAAGCAAGAAGGAGGAGACCGAGCCGACTGTTATTATAGGCCGTCCGAAACACTAAGGTAACTTGACGGACGGTGAACCATTTAGATTTCTCCAAAATTCCTTCCCACTTCTGTCCGTTTCTTTGGGTTTCGCATCAAATTGTGGTAATCATTATGTTGATATTTATATGGACTGTGCGTAATGAGGGGAATATGGTTTTGGGCGAATCGACCTGTGATTCGCTAATCGACTTCATCTGGACCAAAACTTAATAGTTTCGCTATTGCACGCCAGTACGACGGGGGCTTTGCTCTTCTCGTTTCCCTTGCAGTTTTCCTTCGTACTTGAGGAGGCTTATTTGGCGATGCTAAGGAAACAACTTCCCGTCCATAACAGGCTATGTCGGTAATAACAAGCTTTATGCCTCAGGTATGCAACGGGCTCCCAAATTAACTCGTTGACCACCGCCATGGATATTGGCCAATACTCCATTTACGTGTTCGGTGAGCCGCAGTTTGAAAGTACCCGCGTTATTATCCTTTCCTCAGCACCGCGCATTTGCTAAAGTTTTCTTAACAATGAAATTTGCCTAGCTATAAAGTGTGGCCTCTATTTATGCTTGCTAAACAAAAGTCTCATCATTTTCCCAGAGATGAAAAACGCGATTGCAGAGAATTGTCACATCTCCATAAAACCCTGCTTGCTTCGGGTATCCGTGAGGTTACTGGAATCACTGGAGAGCACTAAAAATATCTTTGGAAACCCTGTGACAGATCTTTTTTGACGCTCCGGTCCAGTCTTAAGGGCCAAACTCGGGGGTAACGATGCAATCCTTGCACAATGTTCAACAAGCTGTCTGGATAATCTATTATTTTGTGTTTGTTTTACTCGATGACTTCATCACTACAGCCGTGACCTCGAAATCTGGCGGAGTTAGAAGAGTAAACAAACTAATCCAATCCATTTTAGTGCTTAACGGGGTTAAAACAAAAGACCCCGCTCTCTTTAAGCTCTCCCGATCGTCTTCCGACCTTCCGACATCCCCCTTTAAATTCTAGTAGAATAACCCCAACTTAGATGCCTTAAACCCATGGTCGTGGGCCATTAGACTTGGCAGTAAGTGCTGTATCCTGCCGTCTCCCGCAGTACTCTTATGGTATATGATGGACCGGGCAGTCAGTCTTAAAGCCTAAGCTTAAAAGGATTGCTTCACCTCAGAAGATATTCCACAGCGGGTTATCAATCATCAAACATGGTGCATTACAACTCAGGCGGTATTAACTCGGTTCTAGTTTCCGCATCTAGCGCAACTTGGTAAACGGCATTTTGGCGATGCGTAACCAAAGTAGAATTCGGAATTGAAAACAACTTAGTCGAGGATACGACGATAGTTAAGTGCAAAATTATTCAATATACTAGCACAAACAAACCCGAAATATGCGATCGGAATTATTCAGGACGAAATTCGATGTCACTCTACATAAAAACGCATGTAGTGTATGCGGGCCCCAGAACAGTGAGTGACAAAAATCCCGTTGAGTTTGGACAATTAACCTTTCAAGGAAACGAAAGCATGCATAAGATAAAGCATCCAAGTTACTTATGCATCAGTAATCTTCTTAATCAACATGACATAGTTGGTTTTTCGAGGCATTTCCCTCAGCCATCAGTTGCACTGACCACCTAAATCCGTGCGAGCCAAGTAAGTTAGTGATAAACATTTGGATTTCGATTCATCCCTGACTCAATGCACGGGTGTTTTGATAACTGCTCGCAGAACATGTCCGCGAAAAACTGTCCGTTGAACCGGTTTTCCTTCCAACCACCTCGTTATCCCTGTTAGATGGTTGTAAAAGGCCGCCAATATATATTATCCAGAATGTAAACAAATGGGTCCGTGTTGCGGATGCGGGCGTCACAGACAAGATGCGGTATGTCTAGGTGTGGATGTAATAACAATAATGAATATTTCTCAATTTGCGAGAGGCATGCGCAAGGCAAGATCAAATTTTTTGCAAGGATGATTCACAGGAAATTCGAACAATATAAATCGAAAGGAAAAAGGGGTTGAGAGCAACCCTGATTAATTTGAGGGGTTTGTTAGTTTGTGAACATTTTCCGACATACGGGAGTCATGCGCAAGACAAGATCAAAATTGCGCGAAGAGGGCACAATGCAGACACGGAAAAAAGAAACCAAACATAAAATGCGATGTTTTCGCCCACAAGGTCATAACGAGCAATGTGATTTGCTGGGCACGAGGTTTCGAGGTTTAAATCAAAGCTGAGTAATGATTCCCAAAGATTTTTTTTGTGACAGATTTCCAGTCCTGCACCGCGAGTAATAGTATGTTTTGATTCATCGAAGGTGCGTATCGCGGGCGCAAAGGATTGCTGGAAGGCTATAGTTGTCGCCGTCAGTTGGTCGGGATCCTCGAAAATCAAGACAGTTGTGTGGTGGAGATGCGGATCAACATGGATGCGATAACGGGATGGAGATGAGTCAAAACTAGACTGGATATCATATGAGGCAGTAAAAAACGCAAACAGTCTGAAGCACAGTCCGTTGAGCAAGGAAAACGGCGACATGGGATGGGAATTGTGTAATCGCATGACTAATCCGTGAGGTTTGTTTTCAGCAATTTCGAGTTCATGATTTTCAGCTTGGTCAAAAGATGAAGGCGGGGTTGGAAAATAAGAAGGAGAACCAGAATCAAATGAGGAAACGCCTGGTAGAATCGCGTGGAAAACTGTTACCGGAAGCGTCGGTCTATTGCCAAATTCCGCAGACCGGAATAGAGGTTGATAGAAAATGACGGTCCTCAGCTGTTTTCGAACATCAAGGTGCATTGTGAAAGTCAGTTTATACCACATGCCATTAAGACTACTGTCTTTCGTGAGTCCGTTTCGTGTGGTTTTGGCAAACGAAGCTTGGGAAGAGGCAAGAGAAATCCAGTGCAAAATGGTGCACATGAACATAGGGACTAGATGACTGTTTACCACAACAGTGCTAGTGGGTGAGGCTGACCGAGTTCTGGCCACCCAAACTGGAAAACACCTTTGAGTAATGAAAACAGGAGGCGTAATCTACCAACCTATTTTCACCCGCACACCGCTGCAGCCGGGCTGTCCGCCCAGTGTTCGCCGGTCAAAGCGGTGGACATGACCGCGCCCCGCGCTATTGTGGTAACGCCGCTGTACTCGTGGTGGGAAGGAAGGAATCCAAATATGGTATGGTTAGGGTAAGGGAGATATCGACTCTCCAGGATCCGATAAGCTCTAAAGCATGGGGTCAGTGTTTGCATCCAATCAGATCTAGACTGTCTGGGAGAGAGAACAAAGACGGACGGCGGTCTGGCACAGCTGCCGGCTGCGGAATAAAAAGCGATCAATCTTACGAGCAGCTCAGAGAATCAAGTTACTAGAACGCATAGTGCAATTGAAAACATATGGATGGTGGCTGAGCAACCCGGGTTTTTCCTTTTGCATATTTTTTAAATGGATGGGCTGGCTAAGCTAGTATGTGGATCGTCTACGCTATGAGCAAACAGAATGGACCGGTATTTTGTAGGATCTTCTAAGCTATGAGTAAGGAGAATGAACCGGTATTTGGTAGGAAGGACAGGGAACAACTCCCGCAGATATAAATAATGATTGCGATACAAAGATAGACGCTCAAGGGCTTGACTAAATTCAGCGTGGAAGTCGGATTATAATTCACTCCAGGAGGCCGTGCCTCTGGAAAACAAGAAATGGTCGGGGCTAGTGGGTATGGTAGATGTAAACGGTCACTATGGGTAGAGAAGTTACCAAATAGGACTCTATATTTGCGGGGGTAGTTTGAGGTCTGAATTGTCTAAATGAACAGAGATAACAATGAGGAGTGAGAAAGAATGAATTCAAGATGTTGACCTTATTTCGTCTGGAGGGTGCCGTTTGGGTTGGTGAGAAACAAGATGATTTCTACGGGCCGGAGCCATTTGCTTGGAGAGAAGAGTTGATGAAAATTAAAGGTGGGGATGATGGTGAATGCTTTTTCCAGAAGACGGTGGCTGGTTATGGTTGCCACACCGTTTTGGCAATGGTTTTGGAATTAGTCAGGTGAGTGGGTGGGATAGAGCTGTGGGTGAGCAACCCTATACGCAGTTTGAACGATACGGTTTGTGGATATGAAGTCAGACTATTGAGCGATAGATATCGTTTTTGCAGACAAAGGAACAGTGAGATGCATCTGACAAGGAACTGCATGTAAATAAGTAGCATGCGCTGGTGCCGGAGTTCCGTTTGAAGTGGTAGAGACTAAGTTGATTCCTGTATGACATGAGTAGGGAAATTTACTTTGCTTTTCTCCAGTGAACGAAAAGGTAACATCGGTGCGTTTTCAGAAGCCCATTCCAGCTTCATTCATTCGATCCTCAAGTGAGTATTGGTGGTAAAGACTATTGAGAAAGGGTACAGTAAGTACTTTACGTGATGCATTTTTAAATGCAATACATAATGGTGAAAAAACGCGCAGCTGTTGACGGGGTTTATTCCATAATGATGAATATCTAACAATAAAGTTGGCTCTAACGAAAGTCTTTGGAACTGGGAGAGTTATAGTGGAAACCGCATTTCGGAGGGAGTAAGGGGTGAGTTTCTAACACGAGGTGCAGAGACGCAGCTGTACCCTGTGATAATGTTGTTAAAGAATACCAGGTTTACTTTTATGCGTCGGCACCACAAGGGACCTAATTTCAGCACCTCACAGCACTCCATGAAATCTCTTAGGGGTATAACGCATTTTTACTCCCTGATGCTGCTTTTCTCAGCGGAGAATTTCATCATCCCGTCGTCTGCTCAAGAGTTGAGTGAAGCTGAGTCTTGCGATATGTTACTTATGGTGGACTCTAAAGCTTTAGGGAGAAAGGTGTACACAATTTTGATATTGTTTGCGAATAGAAACGGGGTGCCTTTTTGTCTAACATCTAAGACATCTTTAACGTACAATAGGAAGAGCAAAGGGTCCAGAACGCTGCCTTGGATCACACCGCTGGACATTACTCCAGGCTCCAATAATAAGCCACTTGATCGCATTATCTGCTTTCTGAATGGCAGCTAAGATGAAAACTACAACAGTATTGGATCAGCAACACCGTAGGATGCCATTTTACTTAGCAATCTGGGGTCGGAAACTCTACCAAAAGCTTTCGTCACGTCTAAAGAGATTACCATAACTGACCTCCCAGTGCTCAGGAACCCAGTGATGGCGTTCAAGCAGTCAGTCATGCAAGTAGCGCAAGATGACATAAGAAGGAAGCCATGATGCCCACGGTTAATAAGTTTATGTTCCAGAATGTAAGCTATAAGACTATTCTTAATCAGACGTTCCATGACCCTGGAAACTATAGGGTAGTGGTTTACTGGGCGGTAGTTTGCAGGGTCATAGCGCGCAACCTTTTGTGAACAGGTAGAATCACAGAGGTTTTCCACTGTGACGGGAAGGTGCGGCACTGAAAGGACAAACTGAAGTGTTTGCTAACAAAATTGGGATGTCGCTCCCGCTTATTGCGAAGGCAGCCTGAGGCAATGAATCAAGCCCACAGTGGTAGCCAATTTTGTTTTTTACTAACAGCTGGGCTGCGTCCTTCAGAAGAAATACAACTGATGACTACGACTCTGCGGTCAAGCGACATTGGCATGAGGTAGAGGGATTATCGTTTACCAGAGCAGATGCAAAGAATTCACCAAAAGATTCTACGATCTCCTGTGGGTTGTTTACATAAATGTCGTTTTGAATGATATACGGGCCTTAATTTGCCGAGGACCTATAAGTAGTTCTACGTTTAAGCAGTTTTGCCAGTGTTGCCTTTGGCTTTGGATGGTTTAGAGCTTGCAGCTCTTACTCTTTTCTTCTGCGGTCCAGTACTGTTTCTAGAGTTTTAGTTAATCGACTTATTTGCAGAAACAACGAAAAATCTCTGGTTTTAGAAAAGGCCTGCTGGAGTTTAATGAGCTTACATTTTATTCGGTCACGAGAAGTTCTTTTGGGCGGCATGCTTAGGGTGTGGGACGGAGTAATGGCATCAAGGCACTTGTGCAGGTCGAATTAGAACTGCTCATTGTCCGATTGGACTTCTGTTGATAGAAAAAATCCGTCCCAGTTGGAATTACAAACTAGAGTAGGTAGAAGATTCAAGTCAGCCCTGAAATACGACTAAGGCTATGTGGCGGTACCCATTCGGGAGGAGCAGCGTAAATGAACAGCTAACAGGCAAATGATCACACCCAGGTAGATGAGATTCAGTGGCGTTTGAAGGTGTGTTAAGCCGATCGTAAATATCAAGTCGAGAACGTTGAGGTTTCTTATTGGATTAGTTATGTCTTGCGTCCGGCCACCATGATGAACGATTTCGGAGAATGACAGCAGGCAATTTGGGGCGGAAAGCGTGGACCAGCACATGCCGGATGCATTGAAATATACAGCGAAAAGCTCGGGACCTGGTAGGTTAGAAGCAGTATTTATTTGTTGTGGTATCATTAATAAGTCATTCGGCAAGAACTAGGGGGTCGGTTGATGCATCCAATACGAAGGCCTACCTAGCCCATCTCAGCTAAAACCCAAACGCAATCTTGGATGGTGTCTAGCATGGTATCGTGGCACAAAGTAGCTGGCATAGACTCTCTGACGTAGGCTAGGCAGCAACCTCCACGCTGGGTTTCACGGCTTTTCCTGAAGGACTTATAGCCGGGAATTATTATGGCGTCGTCAGGAGCGTGGTTATTGAGCCACATCTTGGTGATAAGTATGAAATCAAAGTTTGGCGAGAGTGTGAGAAAACGGATACATTTACTTTCCTTTAACATAGAGCGTGCACTTAATAATAGTAGCGGAAGTTGTCCTGAAGAGCCCTTTCCGCTGATTGGTGTCATGATGAATGAAGCTTAGTTTCTTGTTTGTTGGCCGTCTTGGGGAAAATCAACATTCTTAGTTTCAACCATTTTTGTTGCATTTGCAGCCTCCTTTATCTGGAAAACTACTGCATCATTTGAGTGGGGAATCGTCGGTCCAGGGCAGTATGACTGAAAGTGGACGGTAGATGATCTGTCAGGTGAGTTTAGCATGACTTGTGGTGGGTGATTCACTCGTCCACATTGCATTCAGTCACACGGGACACTTCCAATGTTGTCATGTTTGCCATTCCACGTTCTGTTACATAAGGAGAGTAAGGTAGGCCATATGCATGGGAGGTAGGGCAGAAGGGGTTAGTTTAGGGAGAAAAATGCGTTTGGCAGAAAAGGCACAGATTTGTGAAATGGGGGACTTGTTAGGACATAAGGAAGATCCCGGTAGGCAGAGGGAGCCAGTAAACTTGGTTTCTAGTTCACACGGCGTCTTGGTTGAAAATGCACTTTATTCCGCTGTATGGTGGGTGGCGTCCATTGAGTTTGCTGTGGGGGGCAGGTGCAGCAAGATGGAGTGGTACCTGAGGGTATTCCTAGTAGGTTGGGGGGAGACACGAGTTTGGCCAAATACTTGTTCATGTATGGGAAACTGGGCAGCTGCTTCGGGGTGTGAAAAGTGGAAACCAGAGGAATTGAAGGATCTAGTCTGCCGTCGATATCTTGGTAGGTATGAAGTTCTAGGGGTTATTGGTTTATTTACTAAAGTAGTGCTGAACTTAGGGCCAGCTTTTCTTAGTTGTGTAATACGGGGTGCGCGTTGTGACCACTTGGGCGTAGATGGCAACGATATCGTCCTTTTTGGCGACAATTTTGGGGTTTATAGGGTGAGTTGGGATCTAGGGGTGAGAGGAACAACAGAACCAGCTTTATGGCTGGCGGATAGAGTAGGCAGGCTGGACGCTGTCGCCATAACGACCGCCTCATTTGCAGGCTTCCGCTGGGATTTTGAAGAAGGGGTTGTAGAGGACTGCAGTGGGGACTTGCACCCTGAATTGGATGGTTCAATGTGCAATTTTTTACGTGGAGGTTGCATGGGTGGCAAGGAGAGTGACGTACTTAAGTAAACTTGAAGATTAAGAAAGAGTTTGGGGGTTCGGTGTTGTGGAAGGATAGCAGGGGTTAATGATTTGCACGCTGGGGGAGGCGGGGGTGCTCCTATTTGGAGACCAAGTAACCCACGTCGGATCGGTGTTTTTTCCACCGAACTCCTTATAGTTTTGTAAAGGGTGTTAACGGCGATGTTATTTTTCTTTCTGATGACTACACGGGAGATTTTTCGTCTTGAAGTTGCATCGGGAGCAGGCAGGATTTTAGTTGGATTATTTTTCCTAGTCTCACAGAGTAACCAGGATAGTGATCCATGTTACACGCCTTCGACAGGTTTTCTCTGACCTCTTCCAGTGGTTGGCAATCTAGAATATTGAAAATTACATCGTTTTTTCTGTTTCGGAAACGTCTAACTGATTCACAGGACGCCGAATCAATGAATCGACTAGCCCCAGTAAGGTCGTCTAAGAAGGGGTTTGACGATGGCTCGATGAGATGGAAAAGTGGAGCAAGCTTGGTAATCGCTGGCTCCACTGAACTCAACTGGTAACAGCGCTGGTCAATCGTTCCTCCAAGTCCTCAAATCGCTTATTCATTTCATAAAGTACGTCAACGAGATTTATGGAATAGATTCTTATCCGCGATTTCGGTACACAACATGGCCCGCCTGTTCTCTTGGTAGTACGTTTTGCACGATTTGCCTGGGGCATGGTTTTAAAAATTAATTTGAGTGAGAAAAACATTAAGGTAAAAGAGACAACGGTGGCGCAGGAGGACTACCCGGAAAAATTTGTGGAATTTTTCCGAAAAACAGGGCTCTCTATCGAGTTGTAAGCAGGCAAAGAGCGCAAAGATAGGAAAACAAGTTCGTTAGTGACTAAAGGTCCACGTTGAAAAGTCGGTCCTGTGAAGCTAAAACAGAATAGTTATGGAAATGG
>LUCM01011528.1:0-42403 GCA_008360955.1 Fasciolopsis buskii
ACGGAATACGCTCCTCATTCCAAATATCATGAAGCAAGCAAGTAAGTGCTTTTATTGGGGTTTCTGCACCCAATTTAAACAGAACTGGCGGAAGTTTGTTGAGACCGACGTACATGATTCAGTACGATTCACATTTCTGGAGAGCAACGCGCCAACCATAGCTAACTGTGACATGGTTAGATAAGTCTAGGACATGAGGAAGAAGTATGGAACCCCCAACCAGTGAACTGGTTTATGTGGGCACAGTTTTCTAAATAATCTTCGAAACACTTTTGTATAATTCATCAGCCATACGCAATACGTCACCCAATCAGCTTAGTCTATTAAGTTCCATACACTGAAACAAGGCGTTCTGAGAGCCGGCACCTAGTACTAGATTCCTGACCTCTGCATTACTCACCCGGTCATTCCATGCAATCCTAGCCATACTACGTGGATATCGGTGGTCGAAAACTTCCAACCGACGAACATCGCCCACACGAACATTCCTCGTCTCGCAACCGTACTACAGAACTGAACACAACGCACTGCGGCACAGTACACACGACGTTTTAACTTCAGTGAAATATCAGGGCAACTGCTCCAGCCTTCGATATGCGCGTGTTTACCTCTATCGCCCAGCGACCATCGTTCAAGAAGCAGTTACCAATGCAAGTGAGACGGTATACAGTCGTTAGTTTAACTCCATCCAGTATCACGTTCGGCACCACTGTCGTCCAGTCCTGCAACAGCATTTGAAGGCCCAAAGCATACGCCAAACCGAGCAACCGACCACGGGAGTCAGTCTAGTGCGCGTTGTACATGGTCCGCAGAGTCGAAAAGGAACAATGTCATTAGCGTAATCTAGGTCACACAGCTTCCCTCCATTTTCCAGTTCGACTCCTACATCCCGGAGACCTCCCAAAGCATCTTCCATCACCTCGTCCATGACGAAGTTGAACAAGGATGGAGAGACAGGACATCCCTGTTGAACGCCGCCAGTCGTTTCGAATGAACTTGATGGTTCACCATACACCCTCATGCGATTATAGGTATGCGAGTACAATGCTCGCCAACAGGCTTACGAACTTCGTTGGCATACCCTTCCGGTTGAGAACACTGAGTAGTGCCGGTCGATCCACGGAGTCGAAAGCACCTTTCGAGTCGAGGAAGACTACGATCGTAGGGCGACGGTGCGTGTGACGCGTTTCCAGTAACTTCCGAAGAGTGGACACTTGGCCGATGCAACCTCGACCTGGACGAAATCTGGCCTGTTGTCCGCGGATATTCCTCTCGCGAATCGGTGTCAGACGGCACAGCACTATCCAAGCTAACACCTTAATAACTATCGGAATTAAACTAATCCCACGATGATTGCTGCAGTCACTCTATGTACCCATCTTGAAGATGGGCACAATCAGTGACTCACCCCACGATAGCGGGATACGCTCCTCGTTCCAAATATCACGAAGCAAAGAGGTAAGTGATTTCATCAGCAATTCTCCACCCAATTTGAAAATAACTGGGAGAAGGTCGTCGGGACCGGTTGCTTTCCCTCTCTTCAGAAACCGAATATTCGACTGTACTTCCACTTCCGTTAGGGGATCGAGTGATACCTCACAAGGATTTGCAGCTGCAGACTTCGGCCTAACCACGTAAGCGGGTGGCCAGCTAAAATAATCCTTGCAGCTGCTTGTCGAACGCTGGTAGCTCGGGAGTGGAGGTAAATATGCGTATATCCAAGGCTGGGGCAGCCTACGCTGGACTGAAGCACTTGTGGCGACGGTCTAATATTTCAGTGAAACTGAAGTTGGAAGGCCGTTTACTGTGCCGCAGTGCATTCGGTTCTGTTGTACGGTTGCGAGACGTGGAGTATGCGTGTGGGCGATGTTCGTCGGTTAGAGGTTTTCGACAACCGACTTCAGCGTAGTTTGGCTAGGATTGCATGGAGTGACAGGGTGAGTAATATTGAGGTTAGGAATCTGGTACTGGGTGTCACTTCTGAGAATAGCTTGTTTCAGCGTATGAAACTTAGTAGACTAAGCTGATTGGGTGACGTATTGCGTATGGCGAACGCTCGTCGACCATGTCATGTCATATTTTGTGTTCCTTCTTAGGAATGGAAGAAGCCATGTGGAGGCCAACAGATGACGTGGCAACGTGGGATGAGAACATGCACAGTGAAGTTAGGTAAAGTAGGTGTCTCACGTCTTCGTGGTTGGGGTCCGAAAGACCCGTCAACTAGGTGGCTGGAGAAACTGAAGGATATAGCAGTGAACCGTGAACAGGGGCGATCGTGCTGTCATTTTCTATCGAATCACCTGTGTTTGTACAGTTAGACTGTGTTTCGTGTGTTGGCTGCAGCAGCATCATATCTTTTCCAGCCTGTGTAGGTCCACTCCCTGTTCCCGTTGGATATTCACTATTTTTATATAAACGTGTAACTCTGGAGAAAGGCAGCGGTCAGTGAGGCTTGCAATGCTGTTTAACGCCGATCGATGATGATGAACCTACCGATCCAGCTTTTGTTGTCTACCATGGATGACAGCTCTCCATTTCTATCGCACACGACTACACTAACCGAAGGTTGCCGCCCACCGGTGTCGCGTATAAGCTTAAACTATCTTTGACTGTTACCTGAAGCAGCTCCTAATTCCTTTTCCTTGGATGCCTTAACCAACCAGTTTTCACGGTCCTTATTAGGGCTTATCGTCACTTGACGCTGCATTTTTCGACGCATCTTATTCAACTCCTTGCAGTTAGGAAGCTGGCGCTTTCGCTGTATTAGGCTCAGCGACCCATGAGAGACCCAGTGTCTTTGATGAACGCTAGATATAAGGTCACGAGCAAAACGTGCTGCCATTCCTCGACTGCTTGATTTCGTCCCAGCGCTCATTTACATTGCTGCTCGTCGAGGTTCTTAGCTCGTCGGATAGTTTCTGTTCATACCTGATGCGAATCACCGAATCAGATAGAAGTTCGACGGCCAATCGAGTTTGTATTCTGCGTCGATGGTCGCTGAGCTGAAGCAAACACCACAATAAGGCTAACGCATGGTCCGATTCAACGTGCATGGTCCAGTACGACTCACAGTTCTAGAGGGAACCCCGCCAGCAAAAGCTTATCGCGACTTGACCGATCTGACTTAGATTGCTTGTCGCGTTAGAGCACCACGTCACCTTGCGACGCGAATTGTGTCGGAAATTCGCGCTAGACAGGAATAAATGATTGTCCGCCCAAAATTAGGAAAGCCTTTCTTCGTTGCCTGTTCGCTGGCTAGNATGATCTACAGTTCTGGACAAAACCGCGCCAACGGCACTTAACTGCGATATCGTCAATATGACTTAGAGTACTTGTCGAGTTGGAGCACCATGTCGCTGTGCGACGCGAACTGCGTCGGAAATTCGTACGACGAAGGAATAAATGATTGTCTCCACAGAACTCGAGAAGTCTCTCTCCTGTATCTGTTCGCTGACTGGGAAGGGCGCATCGCCCACCTAATCAAGCTTCCGAGGCACTCAGTTTTCCAACTTGTGCATTAAAATCACCTGCTACCACTACAATGTCAGACCGTTTGCTCTTCCGAACAAGAGTGACGTGGTCATCGTAAAACTCGTCTCCCTCCATGTCAGTGCTGCAGTCTGTGGGAGCGTATGCCGAGATAACAAATAAACTACGCTTAACACTACTATCCTTTCGAACGCCGACTGATCCCTGCAGTCTCATGGCACACAAGCGACTGTTGATTGGGATCCAATCTAAAAGGGCTACTTCAGCCTTCTCACTCAAGACTATTCTTACACCACGTTGACCCACAGCTTGAGCTGCTTCGTCTCCTGAAGTGCGAAGAAAATATCTTGACGAGAAGTTTGGCGCAGTTAGCTGAATTACTCCACTCGAATCCTGAATTCGTGTTTCACTCACAGCAGACATCAATCGAAAATGAGTGCACTGTCAGAGCCAAACACGCCTGTTGGCCAGCCTGCATTAAAGTGCGCACATTGAAGGAACCCAGATGCAGAGGCTGACGAGGCTTGAGAAAATGTGAGCTAACAGACTGAAAACCAACTACTACACTATTTGACAATAAACCGTTACGAGTATCGCGCGTGTTAACAATGGAGATACTATGGGTAGGCAGAAGGGGCAAACAGATTGGGTTGGAGACAGAAGAGACAGGTTGTATAAATGAGAGGGACGGCCTTCAGAATGGTACCAGATAACAATTCGAGCAGAGTATTTCCCGTATTAGATTATTAGAGCTTAAGGTTAACAAGGGCAAATGGTATGAATGCTGCCGTTTTTCGTGGGCACGATACAAAGGCATTGTACGTACAACGTACACATTGACCAACATTCGCCGTGGGAATAAGATTACTTTTTTCAGCGGAACACAGTTCTTCCCCATAAATCTAGGATATCCTGCAGAAAGAAACACTGGCAGAGGTGGACTGCGATATCTGTACATATCGAAAGAGTTCTATAGGCTAATCAGACCCGCTGTGGTTAGTTCCGGCTTGTCCCAACTGAACTGAACTGAAGAAAATGTATTCCATTGGTTTACTCCATGTATTCCATCTATCGAAGAGTAGTCAACATCTGTCACCCGCTCCCAGCTCTTGTTGTGGGAAAAGCCAATGAGTACGTTAACGCGGAAGTTAGGCGTCACTTTGAAGAAAAATTGGCAAATCGACAACATCTGATCGAAATGATGAAATGCCTTGTAATTGGGCAAACTTCATCCCTTTCGCAATCGTGGAAAAGCTAATACAAGCGCATGGGCAGTTGAGTGCAAGCCTTAGTCTTGAGCAATAGTTTAAAACACCAAAACTGCTGCAATGTCGTAGGGACGTCGTTACTCAGGCTGATAAATGCAAAGGATAAAAATAAAGCTGCCCTTGTGGCAATCCAAAATGTTACGACCAACAAAACGTGGTCAATGCTTGGGTACTCCACCCAAAGCTTCATTCGTCATGGAAAATCGTACGAGGGAAACCACATCAGTTAACAAGCCTACTTATCACCGTGTCAAAAGACGTTACTGACGCACGGCGAAAAGCGTAGGAAATAACGGCGTTCACAAATGTAAGTATTCGTAACAAATGGCTGGAGTAAAATGCTGCCGCAGGACCAGATGAACCCGGAGACGGACCTTGTTATTGCCAGGGAGTATGCCCCCTATAGGGCGGATTGGACGGGTCTTGTTATTCGGACCGTTACACCTCACCAGGGGGTCGTGCATAGAATGAATTCTACTCCTGCATAGAGAGGAATATATACTCTCTACTCTACACCTGCTGAAAAACGAGCATAGCGTCAACGCAACATGAGAGCGGGACATTACAGAAAAGGGAAACATTAAACAGCGATGAGATAATTATTTTGTTATAACGGTACACATTTTGTGCATTTTGGTTCACGCTTCGGTGCTTTTCAGAGAGAGGAGTTTTACAAACATAACTCCATTTTATTCAACTTTTCTCCCTTGCCCCAAGCCAAATCTCTGCCCGCTCTGCCTACCCACAACGTCCCCACTGACAACACGCCCGATACTAGCAACGATTCATTGTCAAATAGTGTATTGGATGGGTTTCGCCTACTAGCTCATTTCTCAAACCACGTCAGCTTCTAAATATCGGCACTTCCAGTGTGCGCAATCAGGCGGGTTCGTCAACAGGCATGTTTAGCTCTGAGAACGCGACGCGGATCGCCTGGTTAACCGAACATCGACCACCCAGCGAGGTTGCCACTTGTGCGTTGCTCACGCACGCCCCGCTCGCACGCTCGTCAAAATATGCTAAACCTGCAACCGTTTTCGATTACCTTTTCCTTGTACCGGTCAAGTATCAGTGTTGTCAGTATTGCAATCGCACAGAGCCGAGCAAGGGTGACGCACAAGTTATCGCAACGGTTAAAGGCTAGCAAACGTAATACGCGATCCGTGTTAAGACAATCAGTCTTATAAATTTGTGAGCCGAACGTGAATGACTGGTCACGTGAGTCTCTACTCTGTTTGATGACGTCCTGTTTGCCGTTTTTCCTTCACGGGTAAATTATGCTTCTTGGTTTCCAACTGTTTTTTCGCGCAGATTTTTATTAACTACGTTTTCCTGTTTATGGCTTCCAGCATCTCTCGTTCACGTCATTATTTTCTTCAATATACGGCGCCATGTCCACGGAAAGAAAACCGCCTCCAGACCGGAGTGTATGGGTCAACTCTTCATATGCATTCCTTCTATGGTCGGTAACCAGTCTAGCGTTTTTTGGTGCCGCAGACTTTAGTTATGCTATTAACTTGCCGTTCTCTCAGTATTTCGAAATCGACGCCATTTTAAATAATGCGCAGTTAAAAATGTTTATATGACCGCGAAAAGATTCGTCAAAACTCGTTCTGTGATTGCTATCTCACACATCGACTGAGGCCACCCAACACAACTATGTAACCGATAGAGTCACTTGAACTCCGACTTGACTTGTATCGGTGGGTCACCAATAAACGCGCCGCATTGTCCAGTGTCCGTCCTCAGTCTCCCACTACCAGGCCAGGCTAGCTGTTCGTATTCCGCGCCTTTTTGTGTTCTGTGTGGCTACTCATTCAAGGGAGCATCAGCTCCCCCCCACTGGTAGTGTGACTACGAGGCTTGAAGACTTGAGCCCGGACTATTGTCTCATCACTGTGTTCGTATCCTACTAGACAGCAGGCTGTGTTCTTCTGTGCTATCGTGCGACGCTAGCGCTTGACTCTTGTGCTTCAGTGTGTGCATAGATCAACCAAACTCGGCAACATAACGCCATTCACGCCGTTCGCTCGTCGACTCTGGTTTTCCTTAGTTGAACTGGAGTTCAAGCATTACCGGATAACCAGCGACGTCAGCCTACTTAGCTGGGTCACCGGTCGTCTTCCCCTAGATGTGAAGCTTTTGCTTGTTGGGTGCCACAGTATCTTCTCTTAGTTACGAAGCGCTGAAGAACGCTGTTGTAACTTAGACTGCCCCTGTTGAGGACTAGCGCTTTCGACCGTTGCTTCAAAGGGTCGGGTCCGGCCACTGCCGGCGCTGCCGAGGAGACTTCTGATGGGAGCAGATGCACAGCGCCACCCATCGCGCCGGAAGCATCGGATATGCGAAAGAGCCGTTGTGGCCGCAATGTAAATACGCCCATTCGTTTTTTGCCACTTCGTTACTATTTTCACATCACTTTTATGGATACTGTTTCATTTATAATGAAAACCATACTTCGCAGGATAAAACATGTTTGTCGCGATAACGTATGCGCCCATGTACATGCCGACCCCATGTTACACCGACAAGGGCAGTATCGGACGCTTTTAGGCGTCCGCCCCCAAATCGAACATGCACCGGTGTTCACAAGCACCTTTTCCACAAGTTTTGCTTTGCTTTACCCTCCTTCAGAAGAATCCTCAGGATCGAGGCGGCTTCACCGACTTCGGTACGACAACCATCGGTCCCATGGTCAACATCATGCACTCACCAGTGGACAAAGAAAACCCGAGGTCAGACGCTCATCCTCAACCCCGTGTGGCGAATATTTTGGGCGAGGATGTGACCCGTGTGTGTGGGACGCAGTCAGATCCACCGTTCTGGCTGGCGCACATTGGGCGGGCAGCTAGGCTGCAGCGGTGTGCCGGCGCAACCAGGCCGGGTGATCACATGTCCTGCGCTCATATTCTAGTGGTGTTTTCAGATGGGGTTTCCGGTGCAGAGTCAGCTCCGAACGACTATGAGGCCAACAAATGGGGGACAAATGTTTCTGCGGGCGAGCGAAGATAAGGCACCAGGAAATCCACAATTATCCGGGTTGTTCAGTGTGGTCCCCATCGGGGCCCTTCTCAGTCGGTCTTCTATGAGAAGAAACCTAGCAGAACACGCTCTCGCACGCCCCACTCGCACGTTCGTCAAAATATGCTCAACCTGCAACTGTTTCCGTCGATCTTTTCTTTGTTCCGGTCAAGTGTCAGGGTTGTGATTACTGCAGTCTCACACGGCCTAGCACGAGTAACGCATGATTGATCAAACCGTAATAAGAGATCCGCATTAAGACTTCCAGTCTTATAGACTGATGAGGGCAAAGTGACTGACTGGTCACGAGAGTCTCTATTCAGTTTAATGACGTCCTGTTTGCGATGTTTTCTTCCCGGGTAAATTTTATCGTTGTTTTTTGCCGAATGCTTTTCCTGCGGATTTCTACCTGCTCACGTTTTTATTTGTAGCTCCCAGTAGATTTTATTCATGTCTTTCGCTTCCTAAATATGGCCCCATGCTGATGAAGCGGAAAACGAACTCGAAATTCGCGCCATACTTACGAAGTGTCAGAGGCTGTTATAGCTCACACTGTCCCCACGGAAGGTTACCGCTTCCGGCTGTTGTTTCATGAGTCGCCACTCGGGAATAGGATACCCCTAGATCTACCGTGGAAATCACGGCGTATCAGAGGCGCGCAATTCGGCGGCGACCCGTAGTTAGAACTGCTGTGGTTTCAACGGCTCCCGCGTTACCTACCCCCTTTGTTCAATGCCACCCCTAAGTATGCGTTAAATGAGACCGCATAAATCGCTGATGACATCATTTTGCACCATAGCCCAAGTGTCTCAACAGTAAACACTTAAGTGCCTCACGGATCTCCATCTTCAACTTTACAGGATGAATTAATAGCCTTTTGAAGAGGATCGATACGTCGTTACAGAGGCTGACAGCTGATAGACATCGGTGACGAGATTGGTTTAGCGCGCCTCAAGGCAAACGCAGTGGATCCCTCAAAACGACCCTTTGTGTCATCTGTGGAAGGTCACTGCAGGTATCATAACCCTTCTGGGGGTTCCGCACATTTCCAAATAAGAGGAAAGGGAAATGGGTTCCCGGTTTTTGGTTAGGGCGTGTGACACCAGACAATCTTCCAGTTGTCGCCTTCTGGACGTCAAAGGCTTGGTAACAGATCGAATATCTTTGGTGGATACAGTTGCCCGGATTAGTGTAATTCCCCGTGACTCTAATTATGCACAGGCAGATGCCCCACTGTTTGCACAACTCTCCGGGATTCGTACGTACGGACATCCTTCTGTCATCCCCGGTCTTAACCTGAATTATACTCTTCATCGGGTGTTCATTGTTGCCGACGTCCCATACCCTGGAATAAACTTCCTCTAATATTTCCACCCACAAGTGGATGCCGGGTGCGTCAAAAGTGCGGGTCGCCAAAAGTCGCTGGCTGTGATCGGCTCGTAAGCTATGTTCAAATAAATCACATCTCAGTACGCTGAACCTCCAACCCAACAGCAGTACGGTGAACTACTCCACGACTGCTAGAGCCTACTGCGAAGCACCGGACCACTTCTCACCGGCGCTACTAGGGTAACCTACCATATAGGGACCAAAAACCCCGAGTACCAGTCGGCTTCATCACCTAGCCCTCGGCAAGTTCCGCATAGCCAAGGAAGAATTTGACCTCATGTGGCGGCTGGACATACTACGAACTTCCAGTAATCCCAGGGCCTCTACTCTCTACATGGGCCGTAAGTCCAATGACGACTGGTGATCCTGCGGGGACTGCAGAACCTTAACAAGGTCACCGGTTTCGGTGGGTACCAAATTCATGATATGCCGGAACTCACCTGGGGTTGTCCGGTTACAGTGTCTTCGGCGACACGATCACGGTGGCACACAAAATTGGCGGAGACCAGGCTTTGTGGAGTTTGAGAGCTCGTCAAAATATGATTAGGGGTCAGCAATGTCGCAGGAACATTCCTACAGTGCTCTCAATAGCCTTCGGGACTGCCCGATTCAAATTCTGCATCGACCCATCAAATAATGAATCAAAAATGGCCTCCAAACTTTGGCATGATTCTACACAGTTGTCCAACCTACAAGAGTACCATGTGTTCCTTAGGGCGTTCCTTCAAAGACTAGTGCGCCAACTGCAAATCAACCGCCGCCTGCGCGCCGAGCTTCGGCCCATGGGGCCACAATCCCTACTTTTGGCATCTGTACGAAACTATTCGGCATTCACTGCACGTAGAAATGTCTCTGATTCTGCATAACGCGCAATCCATCCTAATTTAACTTGGCACCCTGAGTTTTTGCTCAAAATAACTCAGATGAAAACATTATAATCACTGAAGCATGGTTACACGGTAGTCAGCAAAATATTTTTGAGTGGTCAAAACTTCTTTCTAAAGCACCGAACTAACCGGCGTAAAGATGAGTGCTAGGCTTTCGGTAGGCGTCAAGTCTACGTTCCCGGCCCCCGGAATCCAGTGTTAAACAACTCAGCCAACATTTATAGCCCGCTGCCCGCATGTGTTATTCAATAGCACACCCTGGATGCGTTCATCAACCTCCGTCATCAGGCGATTTTGAGCTGCCACAACTTTCCGAGTCGTTAACTTACATAGCATCCATCCACGGAGAAGCAAGACGTATAGATGGAGGTTTTGATGCGCTTAAAATCTGCTGGTCTACCAATGCTTCTCCTCCGCAGATCTTGAACTTTGTTTGTGAAACCCACGTAGCGCGATGGACGCAGCATAACTCTCACCACAATAGAGGAGGTAATGTCCCTGTCTAATGCTCCTTCATGGTTTTCTTAATGTTGATACCTCATTGCTTGATAACCTTACGGGTAGTGACTACAACATGGTCTCTTGCTTTCCTTAGTTTCGTCCCAGATCCAGAACGCTTGCAACTACAAACCAGTTTGTAAGCGTTTCCTACAATTCAGTAAATTGGGCTGGTTCGACTGCCACTCTCTGGGGCCTTGACTAGTCCCATTTCCTCATTTCGTCTAGCCTTGAAGAGGCTGCCGACATCTCACACGCCCGACCACAGGCAATTTGTATAATTAAAGCTGGCAAATATGAAGAATAGATTCTCAAACTTTAGAGCATCTACAAACAGACCTTAGATTTCTACGTATTACTGAGGATAGGCCAACTTCGACACGACCTGCTAGCTGCATTCTGGAGGGCCAACTTTGTAAGCAAGAACGAACTTCCCCTCGGCATTCGAATCGCAGCCTGCATGTGGCCAGACTTATACGATCCCGCACCTATCGCATTATAAGGGGTTTTCCAATACTAGTCACTCAACGAATAAAACATTTAGTCTTGCAGTCCTCCTGTTTATTCAACTTTCACGAGTGAACTGTTTCACAAATCGCCAAGGCATACAGGAAAAACAATTCCATCGACAAAGCAAGCCGCACATTTTAATAATAATAATAATAGTGCATATTTCTCCATTTGCGAGAGGCATGAACAAGGCAAAATCAAATTTTTGCAAAGATGATGCGCAGGAAATACGAACAATATAAATCGAAAGGAGAGGGGTCGGGAGCAAGCTTAAGTAATTTGAAAGGTTTATTTGTTTTTGTATATTTCTCGACATAAGAAAGTCATGCGCAAGGCAAAATCAAAATTGTGCAAAGAAGGCACAGTGCAGACACGGGAAAAACCAAACATACAGTGCAATGTGTTTTCGCTCACAAGATCATAACAGGCAATGTGACTTGCTGCGCACGAGGTTTCCACTTTTAGATCAAAGCTAAATAATTTTTCGCAAAGAATTTCCTGTGACTGATTTCCAGTCCTGCAGCGCGAGTAATACTACGTTTGAATGCGGCGAAGGTGCGTATCGCAGGCGCAAAATATGACTGGAGGGCAATGTCCGTCGCCGCCTGTTGGCTGGGAGCCTCAGAAACCAAGGGATATACATGAGGGAGGTGCGGATCAATATGGATGTGGTAACGGAATGGAGATGAGTGAAAACCAGACTGGATATCAAAAAAGCAATATAAAACTCGAAAATTCTGAAAGCACTGCCCGCTGAGAAAGGAAAGCGGCAAAAATGGATGGGAATTATGCGATCGTAAGACTAATAAATTAGGTCTGTTTTGAGCAATTTCGAGTTCATAAGTTTCCGCTTGGTCTAGAGATGAAGTTGGCGATGGAAAAGAAGAAAGAGAACCGGAGTCAACTGAGGCGACGTTTGGTGGATTCGTGTTAAGGACTTTTATCAAGGGCGCTGGTCCATTGCCAAATTCCGCAGACCAAAATAGAGGTTGATGAAAAATGACGGTCCTCAACTGTTTTCGGATGTCAAAATGCATTGTGAACGTCAGTTTACATGAGATGCCAATAAAAATGCTGTCCATTCGCGAATCCGTTTTGTATGGTTCTGGCGGAAGAATTTTGGGAAGGAACAAGAGGAAGCCAGTACACAATGGTGCACGTGAACTTATGAGCTGCAATGGTGTTTACCACAACAGTGTTAGTGGGTGTGGCTGACTGAGTGCTGGTCACCCAACCTGAAACCACCGTTTGAGGGTGAACGCATGAGGTGTAATCCGCCAATCTAGTCGCACCCGCACACCACCGCAGCCGGACTGCCTGCCCGGTGTGCGCCGGCCAAAGCGGTGGATATGACCGCTCCGGGCACTATTGTGGTACTTGTGGTGTGGAGGAAGGAATTCAAATATGGTATGGTAAAGGACACATCGTCTTTCCATGATCGAATAATTGCCGGAGCATGGGTAAGTGTTTCCATCCAAACAGAACTATGAGGCCTGGAAGAGAGAAAAAAGACGGACGGCGGTCTAGCCTAGCTGCCAGCTGCGGATTAAGAAGCAAGCAATCTTACGAGTAGCTCAGAGAAGGAAGTTGCTAGAACGCACAGTGAAATTCAAAATATACGGATGGGGCTGAGCAATCCAAATTTCTCATATATATGTTAAATAGATGGGCTGGCAATCTAGTGTGCTGATCTTCTACGCTATTAGCAAAGAGAATGAACCAGTACTTAGTAGGGACTTCTACGCTGAGTTGGGAGAATGAACCGGTATTTAATACGACGGACAGGGAATAACTGGTGCAGATATAAATAATGATCGAACTACAGAGATAGATGCACTAGGGATTGACTAAATTCCGCTTAGAAATCATGGATTATATTTCACTCTAGGAGGCCGTGCCCTTCAAAACAAGAAATGGTCGGGGCCAGCGGGTATGGTAGATGTAAACGGTCACTATGGAAAAAGAAAATACCACATAGAACTCTATACTCGTGGCGATAGTTTGAGGTCTGAATTGGCCAAAATTGACAGATATCGACGAGGTGTGAGAAAGGAAGAATTCACGATGTTTACCTAATTTCTTCTCGAGGGTATCGTTTGGATTCGTTAGAAACAAGGTGATTTGTATGGCCCGGTTATTTGCATGAGGAGAAGAGTTAATGAAAATTAGGAGTGAGTGGGATATTGAATGTTTGTTTATAAAAGACGGTTGCAAGTTATGGTTGCCGCCCCGTGTTGGAATTAGTAAGGTGAGTGGGTTGGGGAAGGCTATGGGAGAGCTACCCTATACGCAGTTAGAACGATAAGGTTTATGGACATGAAGTCGTACTATTGAGCGATAGGTACCATTTTTGCAGGCAGAAGAACGGTGAGATGCATCCTACGTGGAACTGCACGCAGCTAAGTATCATGCGCCGGTGTCGGAAGAGACTAGGTTGATTCCTATACGACATTATTAGGGCGATTTGCTTTCCTTTCCGCAATGAACGAAAAGTTGACATCAATGCGTTTTTCAGAGGCCCAATCCAGTTTTATACACTCGATCCTCAAGTGAGTATGGGCGGTAAAGATTAATGAGAAAGGGTACAGTAATTGCTTTACGTACTTCGATATTAAGTGCAGTAGATAGTGGTGAGAGAATTACCAGCTAATGGGGGGTTTATTACATAATGACGAATATCTAACAATAAAGAAGTTGGCTCTAGCGGAAGTCTTTGGATCAGGGAGAGTTATAGTGGAATCCGCATTTCAGAGAGAGTACGAGAGCGGGTTTCTAACACGAGGTGCAGAGACGCATCCGTCCCCTGTGTTAGCGTAGCTAGAGAGTACCAGGTTTACTCTTATGCGTCGGAGCCAAGAGGGATCTAATTTCAGCGAATCACAGCGTTCCATTTAATTAAGGTTTGCAGAGCAACCAATCCATTGTTTGGTAAATGCACGCTGGACGTTTTCAGTCGCCACTCTTTTGCATTTTCTCATGTTAGAACAGACTAGAGAGCAATACTCCGGCATGGGTCTTACGTGGGTCTTAAAAAGATGTAGTTTGCTTTGGTTCAAATTCGGAGTTCGGTATAACGCCCCACTAATTTATTTGCCTTCGCCACTTGCGCGAGAGCATGCTTCGAGAAGTTTAAGCTGTAGGAATAATTTAGGCCTGGGTCCCGAACTTGGCAGTTAACGGGGATGGTTTGGGTTCCAAGCCTGTATTCTCTTGGGGGGTATAACGCATTTGTATCCCATGATGCTGCTTTTTTCAGCCGAGAATTTCATCATCCAGTCGGTGTTCCACGAGTTGAGTGACGCTAAGTCTTGTAATATGTGACGTATGGTGGATTATAAAGCTTCAGGGAGAATTTGATATCATGCGCGAATGGAAACGGGGTGCCGTTTCGAATAACGTCGAAGATATCATTAACGTACGACAGGAAGAGCAGAGGGCTCAGGACTCTGACTTGGATCACACCGCTGGACACTAATCTATGTTAGGATATTAAGCCATTTACTTGCACTGTCTGCCTTCCAAATGACAAATAGGATGAAAACCACGACAACATTGGATCAACAACACAGTAGTATGCAGTTTTACTTAGAAACCTGGGGTGGGATGCTCTGTCGAAAGCTTTCGTCATGTCTAAAATATTACTATAACTGATCTCCCAGTATTCAGGGCCTCAGTGATAGTGTATCAGGCAGTCAGTCATGCAAGTAGCGCAGGATTTTCTACGAAGGAAGCCATGCTGTCCACGGTCAATAAGTTTGTTCCAGAAAGTATGCTAGAAGACTTTTCTTAATCAGGCGCCCCATGATCCTGGAAACTCTAATCCACAAGCTGGTGGTATCTAGATTACATGGCAAACCACAAATTGCGTACCGTCCGATGATTCTTTCCAATATGCTCAGAATCTATCCTGTTGCAACCGAAATGTAAAACGGTCTTCATAAATGGACCTCTCGGTCCCACATCAAGCTTTAGGTAAAGAGCACGATGCCAGCTGCTACAAATTGTCATCTTTTGCCTTAGTCTTGTCAAGCTGAATCTCACATTACTTTTCAATCTCCTAAGGTCGCAAACAGGCATGGCTGGAAACCCCATCCGGTTTGCTGTGGAACCTTTTTACACCCTCATAAATCGACCGTTATCCATCGAAAGAGCACCAAATTTTCCCTTAGGTCAAAGTTCGCCACTGTTTACTTCACTTTACTGACCTTTCCTATATTGTCCAAATTTAAGACAATTCAATGATTCCTTGTGTAGACTTCTCGCCATGCATCCTCTGATCAAATTAACTAGTCCTAGTTTCAATCTATACCAAGTTTTCCAGGGCTGCTAAACTTTTAGTTTCCTCTGAAATCGAGAACGTTTAAGTGTACCGCCTTATACCGTTTTCCTTCTATTCAGCTCTTGGTTTGTATCCAAACCCGTGAAATTCATCATCATTCACTCCCACCTTGATTCACCGCCAAATGCTGTGAATTTTGCATGCCATACGTAAAATAACCCAAAATGGCCCAGCTAACCCGCCCTCGTTCAAAGCTGACGTAACTCGAATGACAAGCAATTACAGGGCATAAATCATTGGTCTGTTAAGTAAAATTCCCCGTTTCTACTTCTATGCAAACGGATTTTGTTTAGTTCTTTACGAACACTGACTCAGCTGTTCATGTGCATTTATTTATCCGCCGACGTGCTTATGTACCCATAATTATATATGTTTTGTCTGGAGCCCGCCATCACCCCGTAGCCAACACCCACGGCGTCTTCGCACTCAATCGACCAGACTTCGCCCTCCTTACCTTTGATATGTGGTCCGCAGCTATTCTTCTTACCAACTAGCGCATTACGCCACATTCCACCGAGGTAAACACAAGCAGACAGAAACAATTCACATTTCTGGTGTCTCAGAAGAACAGCTCCAAGTTTTCTACCGCAAGGGGGCTTCATTTTCAGTTTTCCCTGATATCTGCTGACGACGTCTTGTTCTCCTCAGCCGATATCTTTCTTGTGGATTACCGCAATTCCATCCAGCATTTACGCACTCGTCCTTCCTAGCCATCGCTAAATACTCCGTAGTCTCCATACAATCCTCTTTCGCCACTCTCCTACTATATTCCAGGTTATTATCACCCACGCCGCCCTGAACCCCTTTTAATTTGCATTAGTCATTTTTTATTCCGTCGTATTTTAGCTGGAATAAAACTAATAAACAGTAACTCATGTCGGTACTTCTGCTTCGATGCTCATACTGAGGAGCTATGTTTCATTTGAAGATCATACAATAATATGTGGTTGTGGCCCACTTTTGGGGATAGACCATTTTTGTCATAGGCAAACTGCCTTCCAGCATAAACGCTAGTTGCAACAATCCGCATTGTTCTCAGTTTGGCGGGTATTCCCAGCGGGTACTGCAAACTGTTTCGTAATAAAATTTGGATCGCCAGGTTTCGAGCAGAAAAGCGCCCAAATCTATTTTATTTTTCGGTGTATGTCATTCAACTCGCTGGATTTTTCCCTACTGCTGTGGAATATCACATTTAACGAGTATATTAGCGTTGTCCTTAAGTCCAGCTGAGCCGTCACATGCAACCCACGTCTCATGCAGTCAGGGTGCCATACGATGACCGACGAGGTTAACCGATACAGCCTGATTTGAGGCCATGGTAGGTACTATTTTTGGATGGCTGCTCCCCTAACAGCGATGCCCCCATTCCCAAACCTCATAAGAAAATCAAAAAAAGTAAACCTAAATAACTAAACGTCTGTTTGAGCTAATCCTTTGGTGCAAATGCCGTCGAGCTCTAATGGATCTTTTCTTGTAACGCTTTTCTAACTATCACATGCGCTGGAATTTCACTCGCGTTCTCCGGAGGGGTGGGCGAACCCTCACTTTAGGAACTGATCAAATTGCATTATTTACCATGTTATTCAAAGCAATGGAAATGACAAAAGAATTACTGAATTACGTTGAACAGCTGATTACTTTCATCGTCCTGTCGTCACTCAGTTCGACGTTCATATTTCTGCAGTCGCCTCTATGGCATGCCTGGGGCGCTATCTCCTAAAATAGCTTTGCGAAATCTGATCATTTGTATCAAAATGCAGTAAAGAACACATTGAATTTTGCGCCAAACGTTTTCTCCTTATTCTTCCTGCATCTGTCAGATATTCCTCCTAAACCCCCGCCACCATTTAAGTGTGTACACAATGTAATATGACGATTTCTGGTCGGCTGGCTACATCAATACCGGCCATCTGTGCTGCGGACTGAATTTATTTTACCGAGACAACTCCCGTCATCACAGAAGATCTGGCACAATACTCGGCTTTTAAATTCCCCTTGGCATATCAAATACTTAACCTGATAACTCACCTCAGCCGGGTCTATCCAAATAAATTCGATAACATCCTCGGCATTTTACCCAGCGAGCGCAGGTAACTTTATGCACTCCAAGTGAGCCCTTTGTCCAAGTTCATCCAATACACTTCATTTTCCGCCATCTAATTCCCTCAAACTCCAAGTGGATGCCACCGCATGACTTCGCAAATTTGTCGACGTATCTTCGCAAGTTTACGCGTTTCTTTTTTTCTTGTCTGCACTCCCTAAATGTCGTCACGTTCTTCCTCGTTTTGACGCACTTCACCCCTTGGCCGCCAGAAATTACATTTTGTCTAACAGCTGGCTCTAGTAAAAGCAACCTAAGCAACCGAACGGTACTTCCGTTGCCTTATACTAACCACACGGTTCTGCCGCAATTACGCCTTCAAAAGATAGCTAAGCAGCAGTTCGTATACTGTCACAAACGGACATTATACACTATCACTCACAACGTAACGCACTCCAGATGCCACTCTTGGAACAGGCGTCCACCTAGGACCCCATCAAACAATTAGTGGCCCCCGAACCACATTATATCCAGCTGTCTCGAACCTCAGACCTCGTAGATTAATGGGTCCGACCTTTCCACAAACATCCATGAAGTATATAAACTAGTTCTCGGATGCACACCCGCTGAGCACAAAACAATACACATTGTTATTTACCGCTGACTTACGCAAATCCCCTTCATTATTCTCTATCTCGTTCACCTTCATATGTCTATCTGTCCATTTGAACACCTAACTAGCTCCAAAAATCTTACCAACACCATCTTCTAAACTATAGTCACTGGTTGGCGCACTCACAAATATTCAAAAGCCCTCACTATTTTCACGCCCATCACATAATGACCATTTTCGTTTATAGAAACCAAACGCTTTTTCCTCCGCACATCGTCAGAGTCCGTTTTTAACTTTGGTTATTCCATTTCTGTCCATGTCCTGGACCTGACTTTCAGGTCCCCACCATGTTTTATCGCTATAATGTGCTTTTCATCAACAGTGGGATTCATTTACGCCATCCGATTGTAGTCTCTCCGTCCCACACCATCTTGTCTTTTCTGCTTTTTCCGGACACCCGGAGTTATCCCATGAATCGTCCCTTGCATCGTGCTGTTAGATCACTCTATCGCTCATTTCGGTTATAAAATCTCTGCGATTTCAATTCAGTCCCCTATCACATCACTGCAGCAGGAAGTCCAACCGAGGTTTTTTCTTCCCGGCCAAACAAGCCTTCTGCCCCAGGTATTGAGTTTTGTATCATTTGCTCCATGACATTAAGCACCAATGAGCAAATATAAACTGTGTTTTGCATCTGCTGTCGTTTTCCTTTGATGCAGTTTTTCTTGATATTTTTTAAGTATCCATTTGTCTTTGCTGAAAACCGCGCAGAGTGAGAGTTATCTTTCGTTCCCAACCCATTTGTTTTACATTTATGCATTCTTTTCGGCATTAGGCCATGCTTTTTTATCATATTTTGATGCCGCACCAGAGCATTTCTTCAAAATCAGAGAAATATACATATTATTATAATATCATAACAACATCGTTCTTTAACTGTGCTTTGTTGAACAAGTTTCTGACCATTTGCTTGGGGCCGGTGGCCTTACATTGGCCACATTTTTGGTATTTTCCAGTGCTATCGAGCATTTTTGATTGCCCTCAAGCACTTGAAATTTTGTGCATTTCTCGTTTATCAGGGAGGGTGGTTCGTTTTTATCTGGTTAACTTTTCATTTTGATAAGCACTTAGGTGATACTAAGTAGTGTCACAAGATTATTCGGGAGTGAATGAGTTATGAACGATTGAGAGATAGCAAAGTAGGAGTGGAAGCATGTGAATAGAATTGCCCTAATATTTTTGCCTGGTTGGGGACGTAGCCTGGTTACGCAAGGACCCAGGTCCTTGGTAGCAAGAAGCTAGGCTGCCAATGAGTGCCGCTAAATAATTAGCCAAAAATGACCAACAAACCTCTCATTATCGGACAGGTTTCCATGGGCAGACTTGGTTCCTTAGACGCGGGCTATAGAGGAGCGCAATAGGAATTTCACCGGCGGCCGCTCTTAAATACACCGCACCAGCGCATTAAGGATAACTTTCGGCACTGATGTATTTAAGTTCGGTTTTCAATGGACTGTGCGGTTACATGCCATATAAACGCTTCTCAGAATCCGGTGTATTGCTCCTTGGGGCAAGGGCAAACAAGTGGAGAGAAAAGCAACTGTGCATGAACCAACCCGTAGGTGACACGGAATGGTTAAAATCTAATTCGGGGTACTGGAGTTAGCCTTCAGGTACGGCACATGGAGCCGAGTTTGTGATGTTTCGATAACGAATGTTCATGGAATGCTTGCAAAAAAAGACGTGATCTCCAAATCAAAACAAGACTATGCAGGAGGTTCGTACGGCGCTATAATTAGCAGCCATCAAACTTCAAAAATAATGCAAACATCAGGCATGCAGTCAATGTGACACCACAACGACAATTGTGAGTCAAATTCTATCCAAAGCAAACAACCCGGCGCTTCAAGGCCCTCCCTACACACAAAGTGAAGCTTTTCAGGGACGGTGACCCATGCAAACTAAAAGACAAGCATGGGATGTAAATGGTCGGATGTGGACTGTTCTAAATTAGATTGAGGGTTTGCGGGTGAAGTGAAGAGATATTCTTTGTTTTCTCGGGAATTAAATAGAACAATGTTAATGAAAAAGGAGGCTCCGCATCCCTTACTTCACGAACACACTTTGAAACGCAGTGTTTATACAACCAAAGCACATAGGTGACGGGCAGTCATGATAGTGACCAATAGATGACGAAATCGGTACTGTTGAGTGACACCAGCGGTCGTAACCGAAAATGGATGGAACGGGAAAAGCGCAGAAACAGCTAAGTAAGATTGATCTGTTGTGAGAAGAACGTGCACGCGCTCTACATGGCCTTGTGGGCCAAGTGGCACTGAAACAGTACCACGCCTACTTCGTGGTCTAAATCTCGCGGACGGCTGGTACCGGTCTGCTGAAAACTGGAATCCACGGAACCTCTGATAAACAGGGAAGCAGAGTGACGGGAGAATTGTCAGTGTATAACTTAGGGGTTCGCAGTGGTCCATATCTCAGAAGACCTCGCCGCAAACTTTCGGTTTGCAGGGGTGAACAGGAATAATTCAACCAGCCTAGGCAATACTAACCCGATGACGGTCAGCAAATTAGCGGGTTTTACTACCTGACTGGTAATTGAGCTCGTTCAAGCGACCGCTGACTGGATGAAATACTTGAGGTGTGGAGCAGTACGGTATGAAGGGCTATATGTAGGGTGGTGCGGATTTGGTCATCGCGAAATGAACGAAACATTTGTCGAACTGAACTGACAATTTTCCGAAGTGAACCGAGCATTCGCTAAAGAGAAATGAACATTCCCCTGATTCCACACTCGCTGAACTGAATATTTGCTGAATTTTCCTGAAATGATCTGGGCTCACCTGAACTCTAGTGTATTTTTCTAATCTTTCTCCGACACGAACTTCATTCCACTGAGCTTAGTTCTGTTAGGTCGTCTCTTCTGTGCTCTTTCTTTGCTTTCGCTCGTTTAAGCTGGTCTAGGCCTAACTTGACCGATCTTTCCTTTTCTCGATTCGGCCCAGCTTTCTGCTGCAAATAACCTAACATAGCTGAGCTTACGTGAACTGAACTCTACGTTCGCCTTATTTAGCTGAAATGAACTTGGCTTAACCTAGGTCTCCTTGAGCCAGTCATTTGCAAAGCTGACTCTAACCTATTAGACATCAGAGGAGTTCACGGGTCATATTAATGTCATGATAGAATCCTAATGGTTTTATCTGCTGCGTCGCTCAACAACTAAGATGAAGCCTGAAGGGACATGGACTCTAATGGGCTAAGGCTTCTACCGAAGGTTGAGTTAGGACAGTGGGTTAAATTAGGTGCATTTTGTAAGTACTCCAGAGGCAGCCAAAACTGGTGAAAAATCACGGAGAGCTAAAACGCTACTTATGCAATTCCCAATGCATTGTTCAGATACCAGCTTTTAGGTAGGGCTGGGATTGTGTAGAATGAAACCAGTGGTCACCAATATATCATCCCGGAAGTGACAGCAGGATTCTCAGGAGGCTCGTTGCATCCTTGTCAAGCCCCTAATAACCATGAGAAAAGTCGGTATTTCTTCTTTCCAGGAAGACCCTCAGGTGTAGTGCCGAATGAACCTTGAAGCCCAAACGATAAGGGATCCGATGGTAATGGTCACCGAAGATGCGCTTGATGGGCATAGAAACGATATATTCAGGCCGAGTTAGACGCAATCATGTAGAGATGCATGAGCTCACGGAAGGTTGTAAGGGATGAAGGAGGTGACAGTTCACTGAATCTGGGAGCCAGATGAAACCGCAATTCTTCGCACAAAAAACAGTGGCGCCATGCGTGGACTGGGGCAGATAGATGAAAACTCCATGGAACCCGCAGTTTTGTACCCGCGACAGATTTTATAAAAACGAGGTGATATTTCGGTTGTTACGCCCGAAGTCGAGGGTGGAATGGAACGCAGTGTCAACCGGGGAAAGGAAGCGAATGCTTTGGCTTTCTACACTCTTGCATGTAGAATACAGAACAAGTAGGTGGGCCAGCCAGCCTTGCCCGGGGCAAATAAAGCCACGACGGCAGGAGTCACGGAGAAGTGGCCTTCTAAAACGGACCAAGTGCAGTGTGTGGCACACCGGAACTATGATTTCAGGCGGGATAAGGGACACGATGGACGGCGAGGCTATCCCACTAATGAGATGGCCTGATGCATAAGGACTCCGAAGTAAGCCTAAGCACTACAAATAAACAGATTTTGCGGTCTGCGTTAAGGTGTCAGGTAAGCGAACAGCCGTTGCACGTCCACAGAGCTCCCAAAACCGAATAGGTAGGGATATAAAATTGGTACAGACATTTGCGCATCTAACGGCGAAAGCAATTGCGCTGATAATGTTCAGGTAACTTAATCATCAAAGTATTCAATGGGAGACAGGGAGGTGCCAGCAAATATGGCGGGAGATATTTATAAGATAGCTGGAGAATAGAGCCCCAACTCAGCGGATGAAAGAAAACGAGGTTTGGGCCAGGCCAACAGCCACCACCCTTCCGCATGGTTCTTGACAAGTATGGTAATGACTTCCAGATAGACTATCTGACGACTACCTTTGCCCTCTGGATTAGGCAAAAATTGTCCTCTAAAAAAGGCGTACGAGGTTAGAGAAATTGAACGCAGAAAACAAAAGGCCGGCGCTGACCTACTGGCGGCGAGAATGCACATACGGTGGTGGCCAGGTAGGATACCAAAAAAAATCTCCATGAGCCCCAGGATTAACTTCTGATACTGGAAAAGAAAAAGCATAAGCGTAAATCAAATTGATGGGCCCCAGATCCGTTTAGGCTATTACAAAAGAAGGAACCTGGCTAAACCACAAGTCCGAGGGCGTTTAGAGGCAGCACTCGAAGTTAGGATATCAGTTGATATATGTGCAAACGGCAGCAAAGGGGAACGTTTGCTTTCACTTGGCTGAAAGTGATGAAGTGGAACCCAGAAGTTATTACCGTTATTTGCAATCAAAGGGGCAATTAGAACCGCTGTATGGGCACTCACGTCCAGTGATGGGGTGGCAGTATACGAAGAGAGTTACAGAGCCAATAATCTCAGCAGATAATTTCCACCTGTGCATCTTTGATGTGGGGGTCAGCAAGTAGTGACTGACTACCTACATCTAAGACCAGGATCACACAATTGCAAGTGATACTTGGGGAGCCACAAAGGGCACTGGCAACTACATCCCCAAACAAATGCGAAGGATCGGAAGGGATCCACCCATCTATCTTAGAACCGTCAGCTACTATATTGCGTGGACCCCTACGTAGCCTTTTTTCACACATCCTTGAGCCACGCAGGTTTCCACTGGAGCGGAAGGTTGCAGCTGTGGCGGCCGTGCGTGAGAAAAACAAGCGCAAGCAGGTGGGATACTGTGGACTTCTGAGTCTGTTGTATATTCCTGATAACTTTTTAGGAGTCTAAAAAGAATGCAGCTGAGTAAGTGCCTGATGGACGACTCCCTTTCGAGTAAAGCGCAGCATGGATTTACGTGAAAAAAATCATATCCCACGAACCTTCCAGGGTTCTTAGACGAGGTCGCTCTGATATTGGGTGACGGAAAAGTTGTGGTATTATGCTGAGTAATCAAGACATTTGATTAAGTGGATCGACAGCTGCCGATGAATAGGATTCCGCCTTTTGGAATCCTAAGCTCGGTATTAAATTGTGTTTTGGATTTCCTGGCGAATAAATCCTTCTACGTCACAGTGGAAATTGAAAGTTCATTGCAACTAGAGGCACCCAGAGAGGTACTTCAAGTCTCAGTTCTTGGGTTGCCATCTTTCTCTACATAAGCGAGCTTGCATCACAATCAGGACCACCATGTTTTATCTTCGAAGATGGTGAGAAGGTCTTGGGAGCAAGTAAACGCTAGTAGCTGGCAAGGGGTGCAAATTGCTAGACCGGGTTGGAAAGTGGGGTTTGCCACTACGCGAAAGGAAAAGTCCCTTGCTAACCGGTGCTTCAGAAAGACTGACTTCATTAGGAGAAACTGAGGAGGCTTTCACTAGCGTGGGAAAATGTGCAAAGCTCGTGTGGATGATCATAAACGCAGACTGCAATTGCGCTGAAGCTATGTAGTAAGGAATATTTGTCTACTCACGGCACATTGCCGTTGTATATCACATTACGGGGTCTTTAGTGCCGAGCGGACTTGAAGTAGAGTTCGTTAGTTTTCATTATGTAATCATGCTGGTTGATATCACGATCTGTTTCAGCACGGCCTGAAAGTTAGATCTTTTGGCCGACCTAGGTGGTGCGTCTAGGAAACCTGAATTAATGGAGAAAACGGCAGTCTCGAAGGTGTCCCAGCTGAGGCGTGAGTAGCAAAGAAAATGCAAATGGATAAAATAAATGGTCGAAATGAGTGAGTGAGTGAATGGGGAAGCGGGGGAGATTTATCCGCAGTCTTTACACCTCTGCGAGGTGTAGGGCGTTCAGCATTGAGGTGTGCCAAGGGTAGACACACCTTTAAAACGGGTCAGACTATTCTTGTATACATAGCGTATATTTCTCGACGTCCGAGAGGCATGTGCAAGGCAGGATCAGCGGTCAGAATGGGATACCCTTAGATATTCGCCATATTACAATAGTACACCACGTTCTCTTGCGTCCTCAGATGCAGTGCTACGGAAAGTAGAGGCTAATCATAAATCAGGGGCCGGGTTTGAGCTTGGACCTTAGGAAGCCGCGTGAATGCAATCGGGTAAGGTAGTGGGGTACCCATTTGGGCCTTGGATAATAAGAAGGGTAATAGTGTGAAAGAAATAGGAAGGGTAACGGCGATGGTGGAAATTAAAAAGAAAAGTGAAAGTAAGTTCTCTGGTTGGACAGCAGCAAGAGGGGGGAAAGCGGTGAGAGTGGTTCGTCTTCAGTTGCTCGAAGCAGTACGGCGAAGGTTGGATGGGGGCTGCCGCTGGTACAGTTTGCGGATAACAAAACGGATAAGAAAATGAATCATAGTACTTGCCGTTAGCTTTTTTTAGAACAATTAAAATTAATGGGCCACTGGCGCCTTTCATTTTTACTGTGTGATGGTGTGCACCAGTAAAAGGGGAATGAAGTAGCAAAGAGTGTTAAAGAATTTGAATGTGATGATAAGTTTTTCGATGATCACACAACTAGTGAACGCTGGATTTGACCTACTATGTCGCGAGCTGATCGCTGGAGATTTCAATGCACCTGGCATATGTCGGTCCACGCTTTCCGCTCCAAATTACTTGCTCCCCTTCCTTGAAATCGTTCATCATGGCGGCTGGACCCAACACTTAACTAATTTAACAAGGAACCGCAACATTCTTGACTTCATATTTGCGATAGGCTTAACAAATGTTCAAACCTCCACTGAAGCTAGTTTACCTGGAGGTGATCGTCTGCCTGGTAGCTATTTATTTACATTGCCCCTCTTGAATAGACACCTCCAACCTAACCCAAAGACATTTCAGAGCTGTCTGATATCGTCTACCTACTATAGTTCGTAATTCGAACTGCGACGCATTTTTTCTATCAACAGAAGTACAACCGGCTGCTACTCAATTATACTCCAACATGCGCAAGTGCCTTGATGCCATTACTCCGCCCCGCACTCAAAGCATGCCGCCCAAAAGAACTTATTGCGTTGGAATAGACTATAAGCTCTCTGAACTCCAGCGGGCCTTTTCTAAGACCAGAGTTTTGTTGTTTCTGCAAATAAATCGATCAGCTAAAATTCTATAAAGAGTACTGGACTAAAACAGGAAAGAGCGGGAGCTGCAAGCTCAAAACCAGACGAACCCGAAGGCAACATTGGCAAAATTGCTTAAACGCAGAATCAACCTTTTCTGGTTCCCCAGCCACTCAAGTCCCGTACATCATTCAAAAAGACATTTAAGTGAACGACACATAGGAGATTGCAGAATCTTTCGTTGAATTCTCTACATCTGCTCTTGTAAACAATAACAATCCCTCTACCCCATGCCGAACTTGCTTAACTGAAAGATCGTACTCAACAGTCGTATTTCTTCCGAAGGAGGCAGCCCAGCTGCTGGTAGAAATCAAAATCGGTTACCTCTCTGAACCTGATTCATTACCTCCGGCTGCCTTTGCACCAGGCGGCAGCGATGTCCCAATTTTGTTGGCAAACATTTTCAACTTGTCCAATCAATGTCACACCGTTCCGCCACAGTGAAAAACCTCGGTGATTATACCCGTCCACAAAAAGGGCAAACACTGTGACCCTGCATACCACTACACAACAAACCACACCTCCACAGTCACCAGGATAACAAAACGTCTGACTAAGAATAGTCTTACAATAACAATAACAGTAGTTGTATACTCCTTGATATGCCGGGTCATTCGGTCTAGTAAACACTAATTTACGCGCCTCATATTCCTGCGCCACTTTCATGACTGACTGCTCGAATGTTATCATATTGCCCTGAACACTGAAATGTCAATTATGTAAATTTTTTAGACGCGACGAAGGCTTTCGATTGAGTGCCCCACCCTAGGTTGCCAATTAAAATCGCATCCTACGGCATTGTCGATCCAATTCTGTCGTGGATTTCTTATCTGTCATTTTAAAGCCAGGCAGTCCAAGTAAACGGCTTCACATCCGAACCTAAGTTACTGCCAAGCGGTGTCACCCAAGGCGTCGTTCTGAGCCCCCTGCTGTGCTTGCTGTACGTCAAAGACGTCTTCGATTTAATTCAAAACGGTACCCCGTTTCTCGCTGCAAACAATATCAAAATTGTTTACATCTTTCGCCCTGAGGCTTCGGAATCCATCAAACGTCACATATTACAAGACTTAGCGTCACTCAATTCCTGGACGATGAAATTCTCCGCTGAAAAAGCACCATCTTGAGCGTAAAAATGCGTTGTACCCCTAAGAGATTCATATTTGATAAATCACTCATTCCCTTTAACTGTCAAGTTCGCGACCTGGCCCTAAATTATTCCTGCATCTTAAACTTCTAGGAGCGTGCTCTCGCACAAGTGGCGGAAAAAAATAAATTAGTGGGCCGTTACACCGACCTCTGAAGTTGAACGAAAGCAAACTACATCTTTCTCGGACCTACCTCAGGCCCATTCTAGAGTATTGCTCTCTGGTCTGTTCAAACAGGAGGTAATGCAACAGAGCAGCAATTGAAAACGTCCAGCGTGCAATTGCCAAGCAGTTGATTGGTTACTCTGCAAGCCTAAAGTACTTGGAACCCTGTAATTCGTTGAAACTGGATCCCTTGTGGCCCCGACGCATAAAAGCAAGCCTGGCACTCTTTGATCATATTGCTGCAGGGGACAGCTGCATCTCCGCACCTCGTGTTAGAAACCCACTCCCATTCGTTCTACCAAAGGCGGATTCAATTATTACTCTCTCACTCCCAAAGACATCCGTTAGAGCTGACTTCTTTATCGTTAGATATTCGTCATTATGAAACACACTTCCTCAACGGTCGCACATTTTATCACCATCGTCTATTGCATTCAAAAACGAAGTATTAAGAGTGGTTAATCACCTGAGGATCTAATGTATAAAACTGGATTGAACTATCAAAAAACACACTGACGTCACCGTTTCGTTTATTGTGGAAAAGCAAGTAAATGTCCCTGCTCATATCACCACACGAAAAGCCGAAACGTAGACGATCTCTCGATTTCTTTGTTTCGCATGCCTTGTTGATATCTCCCTGTCCATTTTAGACACGGGAATTCCTAATTCCTCCACCAGCATAGTCTTAACTCCAGCGTCTTAGGTTTTCCCATTGCATTTATTTCATTTTGATATCATTTTTCGCCATTTCCACAACAACCATATAGCAAACTACCTCGTCTCTCACACACCTAACTTCAAACTGAGCTCCGACGTTAGCGCATGCCACCTATATACATGCAGTTCCAAGTCGGACGCACCTCATCACTCTTATACCTACACAAATGACGCATATCGCTCAGTAGTCTGGCTTCATATCCATAAACCCTATCGTTTTAACTGCGCATAGGGTTGCTTACCGACAACTCTCTCCCATCCACCACCCTAAATTATTCCAACACCGTCGCAAAAACGGTGTGGCAATCCTACTCGACCACCGTCTTCGAATAAAAACCATTCACTGCCGTCCCCCCTTCCCCCGTTTCATCATCGCCTCTCCCTTCAAGCAAATGACTCTGGCCCTTTGAAATCGCCTTGCTTCTGACGAACCCAGATGATTCCCTCCAGACAAAACTAGGTCGACATCTTGGATTCTTCCTTTCTCAATCCTCATCGATATCTGTCCGTTAATTTTACACACTGCAAGCCAGTGTCCTATGTGCTTTCTTTTCTTTACTTAATGACCGTTTCCACTTAACGTACCTGCTGGTCCCGACCAATTATGGTGTTTTAATATCATGGTCTCCTATAATAAAATATAATCGGCCTCAAGTGCATCTGTCTTTTCTAGCTGATTCATTATTTATACCAATAGCAGTTTGTCCTTGTCCGTCCCACCAAATACCGGTTCATTTCCCTTTATACATATCTTAGACGATCCACACTTTAGATTATTCTGTCCATCCATTTCTATACGCTACAAAATGATGACCCCGGATTGCCCACATAATCAGCTACCGTCCCCAAATTTTGGGTTTGCGCTTTCCAGTAACTTTCTTTTCTGAACTGCTGGTAAGACTGAGCACTTCTTAATTCGCGGCCGGCAGCTAGACTAGACCGCTTCCCGGTTTTTCCCTCTTCCAGGCCGTGCTGTTCAGCTTCGATGAAAAAACTCACTCCATGATCTGATTATCGCGGTTCCCGCTCGCCTGTTATTATCCACTCCTGGAAAATTGATGTCGCGCTTCTCCTAATTACACCAACTTCGCACTCCCCCCTTCAACTTCTCAGTAAACCGACGTTATCACAATACTGCGCGGCGCAGCCATATACACCGTTTTGGCCGGCGCACATCGGGCGGGCAGATCGGGTGCAACGGTGTGCGGGTGCAGATAGGTTGGCGGATTACACCTCCTGCGTTCACACTCAAACGGTGTTTTTCAGGTTGGCTGGCCAGCGCTCGGTCAGTCCACTCACTAGCACTGTTGTGGTAAACAACACCCTGGACGCCATGTTCACGTGCCTCATTTGGTACTGGCGTCCTTCTGCTCCCTCCCAAAGTTATTTTTCTTAAAACCATAAAAACGGTCTCATGGAATAAGTATTTTTATTGATATCCTATAGGAACTGATGTTCAGGGTGCATCTAGACATTCGAAAATAGCTGAGGAGCGTCATTTCTCATGAACTTCTATTCTGCTCTGCGAAATTTGAAATAGACCGGTGCCTCTGCTAATTGTTCTCCACACGAGTCCACCAAACATTGCTTTATTTGATTCCGGTTCCCGCTATTATT
The DNA here is from genome assembly GCA_008360955.1 of Fasciolopsis buskii. Taxonomy (NCBI): domain Eukaryota; kingdom Metazoa; phylum Platyhelminthes; class Trematoda; order Plagiorchiida; family Fasciolidae; genus Fasciolopsis; species Fasciolopsis buskii. The sequence continues at coordinate 29,436 of LUCM01011528.1, forward strand.
TTCCAACCCTATCTTCATCACTGGACCCAAGTAAGATTCACGAACGCATAATTACCCGAAAAACCTCAGGAATCAGTCATACGATTACGTAGTTTTCACCATGTCCCAGCGGCCGTCTTCCTTGTCTAACGGACCGTGCTTCCAATTATTTTGCGTTTTATACTGCTTGTGTCTGTTCAGCACACTGATCACCGGACTATGCATTATGCGGGAAACTGCCTCCAAATTTGCATTCCCGAATTTGTTGCGTTTTTTCATGCCTGGCAGTATCCATTCTACCAAAACCAATTCGTGTTTATTCTCGATACTCAGAAGACTTGCCACCTTAGTGGACTTTCAGATGACGTCATCGGTCATTTCGGTTTTCTGCGTGTATATGGCGCCTACGGGATGCGCCATAGTGACACCAAGCAACACACGATATTTTCCGTTGGACTCAAATAACCTGCGTGGAAATTCGTTACTATTTATGTTCTTACCAAACATATGTCTTGTGGCATATATTATTGGCTATTGTATAGGACCCCAATGTTTTCATTCGAGTGCTTGATGTTTTTCTCTTTTGTCACTATAGCCGCACGTCATGGCCATGCGCACTGCATGCACTTGGCACTGTTCAAGAAATAAAATATTGTTACATTTATATGACAGCTGTTGTAGTTCGAACGCGGAAACATGACTGATTTTGTAGAGGACGTGAGCATACGCATCCGGCGCGCACATGGGGGGAAAGAGAAGGTGGAATGAAAACCTAGACGGACGGGGCCATAGATACCTGTGGATAGTGTAATGCGCTAATGCCCCGCTAAGTCTATAGCGCCAGAAGCAGTGGTATATCAGGTGAATGCGGACATTTTGGGGTTTCCATTTCGTAGGATCAGATCTAGGCTGATGGGAGACAAGCCCAATGCTGAAGGTGGCCCATTGCCTTCATAGCCCAGTGATGATATTTTGTAGTTATTTTCTCCTAACAAAGGAGTAGTTGAGCTCATATGGGGACTTTCCATAGCTTCCAAGACCAATCATAATTTTCCCCCCATTAGCAATTTTTTTGCAACTGCCAGGGGTGGTCTGTTTTCCACATGTTCATAAGCTGCGGTCTTGTAGCTGTTGCAACAAGGGTTTCACTGCACAGAGCTGTGTAAAAAAGCAGGGATAATCAATCACAGGGCACTGAGGTACTCTGTGCACTTCGGTATTTGCAATCCAATGAGTGAGCGGGAGGTTTGCACTCCGTGTATAGGCAGAGATGGTTGGCATTGTGAGTTGGTAGCAAATGGTGAAGTTAATGTTTAACCTACATGGATTTGGATGCTTATACCAGGAATGGACAGTCTTACTGGGAAAGGTTGCGGTAGATAATTGTTCTTCGAACCGAATCTAGTCAGCCTAAATCTGTGTTTGATGCTGTTGTTTATACGGCACCTAGAATCCCTTACTCGGTTCCATTCATGTGCAGCCTGGATTATTTTTCTTAGTTCTCGATCGACGGATGAAAAGAGTAATGAGTGGTTTGTGCATTTGGTGTTCACTGCGCTATTTTTGGTAATACTGTTTTTGTTATTGCTATTACCTCATATTTTGTCCAAGTCTTCATTTGTTTTTTCAATAAGTGTATATCGACATTTGCATACATGTGTATGTATAGCTGTATGTATGTATGCATGTATCTATGTATGCATGTGTGTGTGTGTATGTATGTATGTATGTATGTATGCACGTATGCACCTATGTATGTATGTATGTGTGCATCTATGTTTATGCATGGATGTATGCATTTGCGCATGTATGTATCTATGTGCGTGTGTATATATGTATGCATATGCACATTTATGATCACGTGTGAGTGTGGATACCTTGCACCGGGCTGAAATTGAGCATAGTTCTAACGAGACAACATATGTGTTCCCGGTATTCGAAAATCCAAAAGCAGGGCCCCGCAAACTAGATCTAAAGATCAGAATGTATGTCAGCATAATATAATGAGATAACTAAACGCAAACAACGGATGCTCCCTGGCCTCAGGGGTGAGAGGTTAGCGCCATTCCTTTTTAGCGGATAAGAGATATCCGTATTAACCCAAACTGCATTACACTGCTGCATGGTCTGCTAGCTCTTGCCAAGATGGTCAAGATAAGAGAATCCGGGAAGGACGCAAGCAGTCGGAAATGAAGAGTGCATCAAGGTAACGGGCCGAATAATTTTTCGCTCCCGAACGAACACTTATCTCGGCTGGAGCTAGGAGTGGCTATCTTTGCCTTCAATTTTATTTGAATCAGGGCCGTCATAATCTATGAGTATGCCGAGTGGGAAGGGAATACAGGCTAGAAACTCAGTGCAAAGCCCTGGACAGAACTCAAAGTGTGGGAGACCTACTTGCCCAAAAGGTAACAGAGATTCGGTGTAACGCGCGTAATAAATGGCCCCGCTGGGCGTGAGGAAGCACATTCATAAGCTGTGCTATAAATAGAAAAGGCTTAGCTGGGACTGCCCAGCCTGCAAAAGTTTCACACTAAACGTCATCCTGGGGAAAACCTAGACATGCCAAAGGCAAACCTTGCGGAAGGTAGGGGACGGGGGGAACTTAGAGCTGAACGACACTGTTCGCAGTTTTGCTGAAAGCCGCAAAAGGTAAAGATATCCATTTGAGCAACAAGGAGGAGGAGGATAGGCGCGGGCAGGAAAGTAAGAGATTATTAGCCTAGGTTCCGCAGAACGGAGTGGGCCGAAACCCGTAGATTGTGCGCGTTGACCGCGGTAAAACGGAAGTACCATGTATAACGGGAACAGTGGCAAGGGAGAGGAACGAACCAGGAGTAGAACAAGAGGTTAAAAAGAGTCCTATGAAGAGTGGGTGCAGGGGCACAAACATAGGAATGTAAGAAGTGGAAAAGGTCATCATCTCGGCCATGAGAAACCCGAAAATAAGCATAAGGGTGAGTGGTGTAGGGAAAGCTCTGAATTAGGCGTGTCAGGAGCTAAATAGCATGCGAAAATCCGGTGACATCGAATTGGAGAGAGATCGCAGTCTTATCATCCATGGGATCCGGAGCACTCTATGAAAGCGGGAAAGTAGGGGGAAGGGCGGAGAGATACCACGTAGTCAATCTGCTCCGAACGGCGGACACACCGGAACATGTTGCCATCAAAAACTAATTCGCCTTAGAAGATAGCAGGGAGTCAGTGACTCTTGACGCCGGGGCTCAAGACCAACGCTGGTGCAATTCGCCAATCCTTGGCATAGGGACGGCATTAGCCAATAGAATCGAGATCACCAGAGGGGTGATTACCATGGAGCCGAACAATGCTGCTATAATCGAAATCAAGGCTAAGGATGCAAATGGGGGCTCTCCCGGATTCAATAGCACGCGACTGCAAGTCCCCAAACTGAGATTCCAAAAGTTGGCTGAAGGAGGGCAACTGAAATCCACTGCGCACACTAGGGCTAAAGGTGAACACAGTGCGCGGGCGTACCTGGACCCGATTCTTGTGACTGCCATGCGTCGGAAGAGCCAACATGACGAGGCTTTAAGCGCGTGTGTGGGAGTGGGGCTCTCGACTATCATACGAATAAACGGGCAAGGGCCTCGGGCGTAAGTCACGAGCATGTAACAACCCCGTTCGCGCAGCGGCGAAAATAACGGCGGACAGCTATAACGGTGACCTACACAAATGCTGTAAGTATGGGTAATAAATGTCCACAGCTACAATTCAGGACTCCGGATGCAGGTGTGGTGGCTGTCACCGAGAACTGGTTGCAGCAGAGGAATGGTGAAAATCGTTTAATGGTGCGGGGTTGCTCATTCTTTGGAAGTGATAGAGCAGATAGGGGAATAAGAGGCGGGATGCTGATACCAGTGGCTGAAAAGTACGATGCGTGTGTAAGCGACAAAGTACGTACCCAAAACATACAACCTGTGGAAGTCGACATCGCAGCCAATAGCTCGAGGATCTCAGTTATAGGTGTGTGCCGTAGCGCGGGGACGATGCCAACGGAGGAAAGGGAACTATTTCTTTTTCTCAGCGTGGTTGCAGGGTCTGCGAACAAAGTTCTCATACTGGGAGATTTTAAGGCCCCTGAGATTGACTGGATTTGCAAGACAGCCCAGGAAGGCATCCTTGGGTACCAACTCCTGCAGTTTGTTCATGAAAGTGGGATGGTTCAAAACGTTACCCGAGCAAGTCGATGGAGATTCGGGCAGGTATCTTCAGCTCTTTAAACGGTGCTGATGGGAACACCGAAAGTCAAAGGAAGCATTGATTTGGTTGGGTCAATGGGTGTTAGAGACCACGCCGTATTATGCATGCGACGGAGCCTGCGGGGATTGTTATTCCCTGATAACTATGGCAGGAAATTCTCACGAATGGATAAAAATAGACTTCTGGAGCTGGGTCTCTAAACTCGGTGAGAAGGAGGGAGAGGTAGCAGCTACGTGGATCGTCAATGGGGGCAATTAAGGGCAACCTGTTGGCAACAATGGACTTAGTTGATCCTTCCACGGAATTAAGCGAAATGGGCTACCACCACGTTGGAGGAGTAGGATCGCGAGAGCCAGGAAGCAGAAATGCAGAACGTTCATGAGGTATAGGGACATAGGGCTACCGAGATTACCTAAGGTACATAGCGGACAGGAGAACATCCTGCATCCAACGACAGTGCCGAACCGCCCACGAGGAGAGGATCGCTGAGGCCACTGAAAGGAACCCTAAAGCGTATGAAAATTACGTCCAGTTTAAGGCTGCTTTGCGAAAGGCCGTAGGTGGGGCAAAAACCGCCAGTTGATTAAATCGGCCAACGGTCACAAGAAAGTCGACTGTATGTTGAAAATTTTCTAGACAGTATATGGTAGGCATCAAAGGACACACAGACAAACACCAAGTCCCACCCATATAGCCAATGGATTGGAAAACCCGCGTATCATATTTTCTGACGACATCAAATTATTAAAGAGAGCAAACAGTAAGACCATCCAGAGGGATTTGGATAAAGTTTACCAATGGTCAGTAAGTTGGGATCTTCTGTTGAACTTGAACAAATGTCAGTGGCCAATGGAAGGGGAAGCAAATTCCCCGCGCCACATGGGTCCGCCTTGGCATCAGGTCGCGATGGAACAAACTCAGCAAGCAAGAGACCTCGGGATAGTCGTGAGTGCGGACTTCGAGCATAGTTTGCATTGTCAGAAGGCAGTCAAGAAGGCATGGTCTGCCCTGCGCCAAATCAAGAGGACCATAGGATCCAGGAGGCCCAACGTTCTTCTGCCGCTCTTAAAGGCATTTGTCTGACCGCATTTGGAATACTGTGTCTAGGGATGCAGACCGAATTCGATATGGTAGGAAAATGCTGAAACAGGTTAGGCGTGTTTTGCAAGGTGGCGTGGACATCTGAGGTACATGGCACATGAGCAGAAACAGAGAACGCTTGGCTTGTACCCCTTTGAAAGACAGAGAAAGAGGTGACATTATACAGGCCTTCAAGATCATTAAGGGTCTGGCCGAAATGCGGGGTCACCGTGGAGCCTTATTCCAGATAAGTGGAATGTCACACTAAGAGGTACCGGGAAAACGGTTGCCCGAGAACACGTGACCACTGGGTTGAGGAACAGACCGTTTGCCACAGGAATGGTGAATGGCTGGAATAGGTTACCGGAGGGAGAGGTTGAGGTGTTGTCAGTGCGCGAATTCAAAGAGAGACTAGGCAATGCATGGCTAGCTGTGTTTGGAGAGAATGGCGTGTGAATTGTGGGGTTGACGAGACGGTCGGGAGGAAAGTATCCCATCATCTGTTTCAACACCCTGTAAGACCTGAAGAGGGTTTACACGCTGCTGTAATCGAAACATTGTTTGATCCAGGTACCTCTTAGTGCCAGAATCTGGGCGATCGAACATATCGCTTTAGAGTCCCATAATCTAACTGGAACTGGAACTGGAAATTGGAAAACGAAACTGGGAGAGGCTGATGCAAGACCTTGCGCATACCATCAAACGCAGTCTGGACATTCGATTGATTGCTGAAGTCTACTAAACCTTAACTAGATAGGCTGCATGCCAACGAAGATGAATTTCTACAGCCTTTGAGAGCACTAAACCGACACTAGTGGGCGTGACCGGAGAAAATCCACCGAGCCGTTGTCGATACCATAAGGAAAGTGCTATGCAAACATGCAACGGAGCCCTGCAGGGCAACTCCTATTGAGGGCGGTGTGAATGCCGGCGGACTGGAAAACGATTACTGTTGTAACAGTGCACAAGGCAAACTCCGGGCAAAAGCTAGCAGCTACCGGCCGGTAAGTCTGACGGCAGTGTTGTGCAAAGGATTATAACAGCTAATTAGGTCCTAAATGTGCCTAACCCTGGAAACGACAGGCTGTTGGAGCCGGCAAATTGCGGTTTCGTCAAGGAACCGCCGTACGTAATGAACTTCCTGATGCTTCCGGATAAAACAGTACACCACGAGGGCGAAGGTGAATCAATCAAAGTTAGTTACCTAGACTTTAGTTCGGCCTTCGGTTCTGGAAGTCATTTCCCACCAGTCCGCAAACTGCCAGTTTTCGGAATAATCGGATCATCCCGGAAATGCTGGGCGGTTTCTACTAACTGCAGTTTTAGATCTCGAGTGGCTAACTGCGAATCCGAATCCGAAAATACCCGAAGGTGAGTAAGTCAGGAGTCTGTGCTTGGGATCCTCTGTTCTATTTATTTATTAATGACTCGGGACAGGAACTGGCTAAACCTTGCTTCATATTTGCACACGATGGTAATTTAGCAGGACGCGATATATACCATGATATAGAAGCAATCAAAAGATGGTTTGCTTGCTGGGATCTTGACAGATAGCAGTTGCTGATTCCAAACGTAAACCAAGCCGGAAATAGACCACTACGTTTTGCCAGAAGTCAAGAGCTTCCGGGCTGTTGTCAAGCCTAACTATCAGCTGTCCAGGTCGTGTTCGATGTCAGCCGACAAGAACACAGGAGTACAAGCACGACTTCATAGGACATGATCGTGCAATCAGACTGGTAGTATGTCCTTTCCTCAGGTGCTTTGTACAACATTAGGTCTACATACTACCTCGAGGATGCAGACTGTATAGAGAATGCGCAAAGGCTATCGACGAAGATGGTGGCTGACCAGCCAGAAAATTAAGTACAACGACCTCAGTGACTGGGTCTCTACTCGATGCAACGAGGACGAAACAGAAGAGACTTAATTCAAACAGTTCACATTGTGAAGAGCCTAGCAAGCATAGCGATCTTTCTGAATTTTCTCCCATGTGCGACTCGAAATTAGGTAGATTAAAGTTACAGAGAAGTCACTGTATGCTAGAAGTGAGAGACCGGTTTTTCGCGAACAGGGTTGTGCAGCTCTGGAACAGATTGCCCGAGGGCACTGTTTAGTACACATCAATGGAGGCTTTCGAACGGGCTCTGGATATGTGCTGGACTACAATACTCACGCATTTGCAGGTCATGACTGCTGTCGGGGCATCTCGTCTCACTCTCACTCTCGGTATATTTGAGTATAATATGCAGCCATGTGCACAAATATGTACATGATATAGCTCCAAAATCTCTGCCTTTAGAGAAACACTGAACTTAGAATACCGCTTATTGGTGGAAGACAAGGAAACTGGTGGACAACACACCCATCTGGGAGCTCGTTTGACAGTTGCAATCAATTCTGCCGTACGCACACTGAACTGATCTCAACCGGACCACCTGACCTTGAGCCGAGCAGCTCGCCAGGCGGCAAGTTCGCGTTACATTCGTTCTTCCCCGTACGCGATGGCTGAAGCGGGCACTGAGGGGCCTGGTGCCGTTCAGCAAGTTGTTTCCTACGCAGACCCCGCTAAATTGTCAGAGTTCCTGTTAAAGACAGTCTCATGCTTTTTGGAGGAGTCACCAGAGGGCGTTACTGCCATGAGGAAGGCCCTCGATGACCCAGCCACTCGTGAAGCCATCAAAAAATACATAACAGATCCCCAAGTGCATTCGCTGATTGTGCAGAAACTGTCAAGCAAAGGTTTTTCTAGTTTAACGGATATTGAGTCTTTTTCAGATGAGGAAGAGGAAGGTGGAGATGTCAGTATATCCTTCAGCATATTGATCGACGTAAGATTCACAAGTCCGAAAGTTCAAAGGTGGTTTCATGAGTTCAGTATGTTTATTTTTTACAGCGTTGTGTTTATAAAGCGCGGAGCTTCGGTCGAAGCTGACAAAAATTTCAGCACCCAGCTAAGGTTTCTAAACTTTACAGATGGGTCGCCATATGAAACACTACACTCCATGATTAGTAATGCTATCAGCCCATTTTATAAATCGTACATCCGCGAATCTGGCCGCGCCGACAGGTTTGGACCTATGTTTTTGTTAACCAGTACCTTAGGGATGGGGACAAAATGGCTCCTAGCGTTGAAAAGACAATGACAGAATTAGAGATGGGTCTTCTCCACCTTCAGCAAAACATTGATATTCCTGAAATCACACTTTCAGTTCACCCGGTCGTCGCACAAATAATCAGACAAAGGTCGGAGGAGGGAAAAAAGGCAAAAACATCAGATTTCGAAGACAAATTGGAGGATGCTCATTTTCTTAACTCACTGCAAGCGGGCGTCAACCGATGGATCAAAGAAATTCAAAAAGTAACTGTCAATGTTTTTTACTAATGGTTCAGGTTACAAAACTCGACCGAGACCCCGCATCCGGTACGGCTTTGCAGGAGATTACTTTTTGGCTGAATCTGGAACGAAGTCTAGCACGCATTCAGGAAAAACGGGAATCCTTGGAAGTAACACTAACGTTGGACATTCTTAAGCATGCAAAACGTTTTCATGCTCTGGTTAGCTTTGATACAGACACAGGTACCTCAGTACTAGACATCTGAATTTCTTTCCAGGCCTTCAACAGGCACTTGCAACTGTGAATGACTACAACCCACTGATGAAAGATTTCCCTTTGAACGATTTGCTGTCCGCTACGGAGCTGGATAAAATTCGTCTCGCTCTGCAGTCAATATTTGCTCACCTTCGTAAAATTAGAAATACAAAGTACCCCATGCAGCGGGCTCTGCGGTTGATTGAAGCAATATCCCGAGATCTGAGCGCTCAAATACTCAAGGTCAGTCTCACTTCATTTCCCAACCTGTATCACACCATCCACTTAGGTAACTTGGTCCATTTTGAGTGATACAGTCATCTGCATTGATAAATATCCTGCCGATTAGTGCGTCTGCACAGTGAGACTGTTCCGTGTGTTGGCTACTGGCATTTTTTCTTTTTCCGTGTTTGGGTCCACTCCATGTTACCTCTCGCATATTCACTCTTTCTAGAAACTTAGTTCTGGGGAAAAGGCGGCAGCCAGTGAGATTCGCATTGCTGTTTAACGCTAAACGGTGGTGATGATGATGAGTGCTCCCCTCCTAACGAAAACAGTCTATGGTTACAAATCTGGTTTATAGTTATATCGTGGCGTGATATTAGTCTAGTAATCAATCTTCATCATTTGCTGTTAACTCAAATGTTGCTTCTTAAACACATACCATTGTCTGTTATGAGATATCGATTCTGTTGCCTCCTTAATCACGCATGAGATTCACAAGGGAGTTACGGGGACCCAATGCTTTGTTGCTTAGGGGATGAGCAAATCAGATAATAAAGGCGTTCAGTAACTCCACCGGGAACGACGGGTGAGTTCTTGATTCGATGCAGTTCTAAACTGGCTTCAAAAGAGAAAAACTATACAATAAAAAACGTTGCGGTTCATAGCTGTTCCATTCTGCCGTTAGTACGGGTTATTTTACACAAGCTTCGAGTGATCGCGGATAGCCCCAATTGGTGTCAACTGTACGGGCGTACTTCCGCACCGAATATGCTTTTTATTACAGCACGAGGGTTAGATCCCCATAGTGTATTGAGGAGGGAGGACTAAAGGAAACATTCACATAAGAACCAGTTCATTGATCCTGTTTTTGAAGAAAAAAGGTTGCAAATGAGTGGGGATACAGGAAGTGGTGTTCCGAAGTTTACAAGTACGGAGGAATAACGGGGAGCACCAGAAACTTGATAATGATGACTGGCTGCTTGAGCCCAGGAAGTGCAAGGAAAAGTTACTGAAGGATGGACTGCTGAAGCAAGCTCCGAAGAACAAAAACCAAAGTGATAACAGCAGAAAATGAACAGCACAGCTACCGCCCGGAGATGTAGTAGTGACTATAAGTCGATTATTCGGATTGCCTTTCGTTGAGCCCGATCATAAAAAGCGAAATGGGTGAGGCCCTACCCCACACGTGACCTCTCTTTTATTCAACTTGTTTTCTCTATCTACAACCAAATCTCTTTTCCCCCTCTGCCTACCCACAGTATCTCCATTGATAACACGCCCGATACTCGCAACGGTTTATTGTCAAGTAGTGTAGTAGGTGGTTTTCAGTCTGTCAGCTCACATTTTCTCAAGCCTCGTCAGCCTCTGCATCTGGGTTCCTTCAATGTGCGCACTTTAATGCAGGCTGGCCAACAGGCGTGTTTGGCTCTGACAGTGCACTCACTTTCGATTGATGTCTGCTGTGTGAGTGAAACACGAATTCAAGATTCGAGTAGAGTAATTCAACTAACTGCGTCAAACGTCTCTTCAAGATATTTTCTTCGCACTTCAGGAGACGAAGCAGCTCAAGCTGTGGGTCAACGTGGTGTAAGAATAGTCTTGAGTGAGAAGGCTGAAGTAGCCCTTTTAGATTGGATCCCAATCAACAGTCGCTTGTGTGCCATGAGACTGCAGGGATCAGTCGGCGTTCGAAAGGATAGTAGTGTTAAGCGTAGTTTATTTGTTATCTCGGCATACGCTCCCACAGACTGCAGCACTGACATGGAGGGAGACGAGTTTTACGATGACCACGTCACTCTTGTTCGGAAGAGCAAACGGTCTGACATTGTAGTGGTAGCAGGTGATTTTAATGCACAAGTTGGAAAACTGAGTGCCTCGGAAGCTTGATTAGGTGGGCGATGCGCCCTTCCCAGTCAGCGAACAGATACAGGAGAGAGACTTCTCGAGTTCTGTGGAGACAATCATTTATTCCTTCGTCGTACGAATTTCCGACGCAGTTCGCATCGCACAGCGACATGGTGCTCCAACTCGACAAGTACTCTAAGTCATATTGACGATATCGCAGTTAAGTGCCGTTGGCGCGGTTTTGTCCAGAACTGTAGATCATACTGGACTACGTACGTCGAGTCAGACCATGTGTTACTTTTAACACGATTTTTGCTACAGCTAAATGACCATCGACGCAGGCCACAAACCCGATTGGCTATCGAACGTCTGTCTGATTCGGTTGTTCGCAACAGCTATGAACAGAAACTATCAAAGGGACTAAGAACTCCGACACGCAGCAGTGTAGACGAGCGCTGGAATCAAATTAAGCAGGCTATGCATTTGGCAGCAGATTTCGACTGTGATCCTAGATCCAGCGTTTATCAAAGATACCGGAGCGCGCAAGGGTCGCTGGGTCAGATAGAGCAAAAACGTCAGCTCTCTAACTGCAAGGAAGTGAAAAAGATGCGTCGACAGCTGCAGCATCGGCTCACGATAAGTCTTAAGAATGACCGTGATAACTTGGGAGTTAAGGTAGCCGAAGAGATGGAGGAAGCGGCCGCTTCAGGTAACAGCCAAAGACTGTTTAAGCTTATCGGTGATAGCGGTGGGCGGCGAACTTCGGTTAGTGAAGTCGTGTGTGTTAGGAATGAAGAGCTCATTCATGGTAGACAGGAAAGGCTGGACCGTTGGGCGGAACACTTCAAGGATCAGTTTAGCTGGCTACACGCTAACGTGGTTAGGCCGACGTCTGCAGCTGCAAATCCTTGTGAGGTGTCACTTGCCCCCCCCCCCCCGACCGATGCAGTATGATATGAGGATCCACTGATTGGACGGAGGCTGCAGAAGCATCCAAGCCGCTCAAAGCAGAAAGAAACGATTAGGCTTCTTCAAACCAATGGCCTATTTGGTTTTAACAAGAACCTGACTACAAGGCAGAGGGATATAGCTGAGTGGAAGCCCATCTACTTGGATCACTTATTTCTTTCCGACCTGGCATTTTTCAGACTGAGCTGCTAACTCAAATGAACCACGACTGGAAGGACTAGGCGACCACTTCGTCAAGCCTCTACTCACTGACCTTCGCGTCGCACAACGGCATGGCACCCTAACTCGACAGGTGGTCTGAGTCAGATCGACCATATTGCAGAAGCTACTGTAGCACGTCCTTCCCAAGGACTGTGAGATCGTTACTGGACCACGTACGTCGAATCAGACCATGTGTTACTTTTATTGCGGTTTTTGCTACAGCTTAATGGTCATCGATGAGGGCAAAAAAACCTGACGGGCTGTCGGAATTATCTGATTCGGTTGTTCGCAAAAGCTACGAACAGAAACTATCCGAGGAACTAAGAACTCCGACGAGCAGCAGTGTAGACGAGCGCTGGGGCGAATCAAGCGGGCGATCATTATGGCAAGCAGATTTTCGACTGTGATCCTTAGATTCCAGCGTTTATCAAAGATACGGGAGGCGCGCAAGGGTTGCTGGGTCGATAGAGCAAAAAACACGTTCCAGCTCTCTAACTGCAATGGAAGTGAAAAGATTGCGTCTGACAGCTGCCGTAAAGGCATCGGTCTCACGATAAGTCTTAAGAATTGACCGTGATAACTTGGGAGTTAAGGGTAGCCGAAGAGAGGAGGAAGCGGCCGCTTCAGGTAACAGCCAAGACTGTTAAGCTTATCGGTGATAGCGGTGGGCGTGCGAAACTTCGGTTCAGTCGGGAAGATCGTGGTGTGTTAGGAATTGAAAGAGATCATTCATGGTAGACAGGAAAGGCTGGACGTTGGGCGAACACTTCAAGGAATCAGTTTTAGCTGGCTACACGCTAAACGTGGTTAGGCCGACGTCTGCAGCTTTGCAATCCTTGTGAGCGGGTGTCACTTGCC
>LUCM01011528.1:42428-57452 GCA_008360955.1 Fasciolopsis buskii
CCCCCCCCCCCAAACGGAAGTGGAAGTGCAGTCGAATATTCGGCTTCTGATAGGGGGAAAAGCAGCCGGTCCAGACGACCTTCACCCAGCTCTTTTCAAATTGGGTGAAGTGCTGATGAAATCCTTTACCTCTTTTTCATGATATTTGGAACGAGGAGCGCATCCCGCTATCGTGAGACGAGTCACTGATTGTACCCATGATAAAGACGGGCACATGGAGTGACTGCAGCAATCATCGTGGGATTAGTTTAGTCCCGATAGTTACTAAGGTGTTGGCTTCGATAATGCTGCGCCGTTTGACACCGATTCGCGAGAGTAATATCCGCGAACAACAGGCCGGATTTCGGCCAGGTCGATGTTGCATCAACCAGATATTCACTCTTCGACAGATACTCGAAACGCGCCACACGCACCGCCGCCCTACGATCATAGTCCTTCTGGACTTGGAAGGTGCTTTGGAATCCGTGGATCGACCGGCACTACTCAGTGCTTTCAACCGGTAGGGTATGCCAACGCAGTTTGCGAACCTGTTGCGAACATTGTACTCGCATACCTGTGGTCGCGTGAGAGTATACAATGAACTGTCACGTTCATTCGAAACGACTAGCGGCGTTCGACAAGGGTGTCCCATCTCTCCATTCTTGTTCAACTTCTTCATGGACGAGGTGATGGAATATGCTTTGGGAGATCTCCGGGATGTAGGAGTGGAACTGGGAAGTGGAGGGAAGCCATGTGACCTAGATTACGCAGACGACGTTGTGTGCCTGTTCGAGTCTGGGGACCATGCACAATGCGCACTAGATGGACTGTCGAGATCGGTTGCTCGGTTTGGCATGCGCTTTGCACGTTCGATGTGCAAAGTACTGTTACAGGACTGTACGGTAGTATTGCCGAACTTGGTGCCGATCGGAGAGGAACTAACGATTGTAGATCGTTTCACCTACCTTGGTAGCCGCATGTCGAGCGATGGCAGCTCGGGAGTGAGGGTGTGTACACGTATATCCAAGAATCAGGCAGCTTACGGTGGACCGAAGTACTTGTGGCATCGGACTGATATTTCAGTGAAACTGAAGTTGAAAGGTCATGTTTACTGTGCCGCAGTGCGTTCGGTTCTGTTATACGGTTGCGAGTCGTGGAGTATGCGTGTGGGCGATGTTTGTCGGTTGGAGGTTTTCGACAACCGATGTTTACGTAGTATGGCTGGGATTGGATAGAATGACCGGGTAAGTAATATTGAGGTTAGGAATCTGGTATTGGGTGCCACTTCTGAGAACAGCTTGTCTCAGCGTATGAAACTTAGTAGACTACATTGGTTGGGTCACGTAATGCGTAAGGCGAGCACTCGTCTACCATATCGTGCCCCCAATGAATGGGAGAAGCCATGTGGAGGTCAACAGACGACGTGGCAACGCGGGACAAGAAAATGTACAGCGAACTTAGATGAAGTAGGTGTCTCACGCCTTCGTGGTTGGGGTCCGAAAGACCCGTCATTCAGATGGCTGGAGAAACTGAAGTATATGGCAGTGAACGGCTGACGTGTTGTTGTCGACGACCAGTCCAAGGTTTTTGGAGCCGCAGATTTCATTTATGCTACTAATTTTCCAAAAGAATCTATCCTTTTCCTAATATTTCGAAATTGACGTTATTTTAAATATTGCGCGGTTGAATATTTTTATATGTCCGCGAAAAGATTCATAAAAGCCCGTTCTGTGATTGGCTAGTCCACACATCGATCAAGGCCACCCAACAAAACTGTATAAACGATAGAGCTCACTTGAATTCTTACTTGTGTTGGTGGGTCACCATTAAACGCGCGGCAGTGCTCTGTGTTCGTCTTCTCTCTTCCGCTAGCGGGCTGGGCTAGCTGTTCGTATCTCGCGCCGCTTACTGTTCCGTGTGGCTGCTCATTCAAGGGAGCAGCACATCTGCCCCATTCGTTGTGCGACTACGGGCCTTGAATCTTGAGCCCGAACTTTTTGTGTCTCCAACCTCTGTGTGTGTGTGTGTGTTCGTGTCCTACTAGACTACCGGCTGTGCTCCTGGGATATCGTGCACTGCGAGTACTTGTGTCTTGTGCTTCAGTGTGCGCATAGACCAACCAAACTCGGCAACATAACAGGACAGTGGCGATCGTGCTGTCATTTTCTAGCGAATCACGTGCGTTTGTACACCTAGACTGTGTTTCGTGTGTTGGCTGCAGCAGCATCTTTTCCCGCCTGTGTAGGTCCACTCCCTGTTGCCATTGGATATTCACTCTTTTTATATAAACGTGTAACTCTGGGGATAGGCAGCAGTCAGTGAGGCTTGCTTTGCTGTTTAACGCTGAACGATGATGAAGATGAAGATGATGATGATGATGATGAAGATGATGATGAAGATGATGATGAAGATGATGATGAAGATGATGATGATGATGATGGTGATGATGATGATGATCGGCTTGGTGTCCACGAGTTCCCCTGAGGGAATGGTTAGATCCAATAGGTGATATGTGTCAGTGCCGTAGCCAGCGGCGTTCTTGCGCTCGAAATCTTTTTCAACGATTTTGAATGTTGGCGTGTTTTGTAGCTCACTTTGGATGTTTTCAAAGGTCTGCAAGCGCTGAGGTTAGCGTTTAGATGGCAGACGTTTCACCACCACCCTTTTTGCGGTCGACCTTTCACCGTTTCTCGTTCCCTTCTTCTCTGAGTAGTTGGTGTTATGAAGTAGCCCCAAAAACTAAGTCACAGGGGTGCAAGGTTAGTGTTCATGCAAACTGAACTGCTGATCCCCAATATCTTGCTACCATCTTTCATCGCACAGATACTGAGGTGACTGGAACGGCCAACATTTGTTAGTTCCCCTCCATCCAATATCGTGTTCGGTACTGTGTTGTTCCAGCACTTTACACTTTGAAGGTACAAAGCACATGCCAAATGGAGCTACAGGTTTCTTCAGCTTGTCTTGCGCATGTTGCGTGTGTTCCGCAGATTGAAACAGGCGTACAAGGTGATCTGCATAATGTATGTCACACAGCTTTCTCCTATTTTCAAGTTCGACTGCGAAATCCTGCAGACCTTCCTAGATATTTTCCATTATTTCGTCGAAGTTGAACAAGAATGGAGAGATTGAGTACAATTCAATTCATACCCTTGATGGATTCCGGGGAATGGTATTTTGTATACTTTACACTACAAGGCCGCCTGTACTCATTTTTCTCCCCGCTTCGCCATAGGGAGTGGTCCACAGAAGGAGAGTTGAACTCCTCTCAAGAAACAGATTTTTTCGACTTAAAATATGCTGATGATATCGCGTTGCTGAACAAAAATACGCAAAATATTCATCACCTGTTGGATCTCCTAGTGATTTGAATATCATGATACGTTATGAGTATCGAATCTTCAAAGCGCGACTCATTTCTTCAAGGTTAACAGTGGCTTTTGCCTAAACTCGTCCCTTGTGGTAACCATTTAAAAGTAATATACATGTGTATATATGTATATGCATATTCTACACCGGTTTGAAAATGCGTGATACCAACACAACCAAATGAACCTACAGAAATGGGGCAAACAAGAGGGGAAAGATAATAAAGCATAAAACCAGCTTTTTATGTTTTGGTCGTACATATTTTGTAATTTCTTGGTTGTTTTCGAATTATTTTTAAGAGAAATGAGTTCTACAGACAGGCCATACAGCATTCGCGCCACTGACTCCGGTTCTGAGCCTTATCTCAGCTTTTCTAACCAACAACAGTCTTCATCTCCTGAGACTCAACAAGGCAGTTAGGAGGCACCAACCGAGACCAAAGCCGAAGCTAACTTCTTTATACCTCTATGCCAAGTCGCTCCTCCCAACCATGTCCGGTGCATGCAACAAGAGCACGAAAAGGTAAACGATGGGCAGGCATACACAATGTGTGTCCAAGCCATCAAAGGCGATGTAGAGTGATTATCTCAGTCGGAGGACGACCATCTGTACCCAACACAACGATGCACCTCGTCACTGCTGACTCGATGTTTTCTCGTCGGACTCGAGCGATGGTGCGGAGACATCGGTGGTCGAGCATGCGTTGAATTGCTTGTGCATTGTCACTCAGCAAGGCGATATCATCGGCAGACCCTAAGTTAAAAAATCCGTACCCTGGGCGGAGTTCAACTCCAACGTCTAAAACACCAGATAAAGCATTTTGTAGAACGTTCACTTTAGCAAAGTTGGAAGAAATGGGGATATAGGACGACGAAGGGTGGCGAAAGCTGGCACTTAGCCTTAACCCCACCCGAGGCATGACGGTGTAACTTTTTGAAGGCCGACACATACTTTTCAAGTACTCCATTTCTCAACACGGTTATCGTTGGCCTTTGGAAAATAAAACGCAGATTAACACCTGTCGGGGGTAAAGATTTGATCGACTCATCCACGACCAGCGTGAAACCCAGCCTGTTACCCACGAGTTTGATCTTCACGCATTTTGTACAACCTACGAAGAATGACGGACGCGAGTAGCTTGGTTGCCATTGGAATTAGGCTAATACCCCTATGGTTAGCGCAGTCACAGCGCAAGCCCCTTTTGAGGATGTGGACGATAGACTCCCTCCGCTAAGAGGGTATCTTTTCGGAGTACTAGGCCTCGTGAACAAAACTTGAAGTTCTCTGATCAGCTCCATTCCTTCATCTTTAAATAGAGCTCGGGAAAAGCCATCGGAGCTGGGCGCCTTATGATGTCCCAAGGCTCGGATTTCTCTGGGGATCGCCTCAATCGATGGGTTTGTTGTAACAGACCACCGAATGCTTGCCGGATTAGTTGCGGGAGGCGCTGACGCAGAGGGCCAGCTAAACTGTCCGAAAGTACTGCTGATTGTGGATAAGCGAGCAGTCAACTTCACAGATCGTTTCGCTCACACTTAGTGCTTTCTTACCGGCAGCTCGGATGAGCTGAAACAAATTGCGGAAATTTCCCATGGCGACAGCATGTTCCGTCTCTGAATCATTTTGAGACCACGAGATCTCACTATCCCTACGTAAACTTGCATGGGGTTCACTTCTCGTTACGAGCCGTTCTTCATTATACTTTCTACCAACCGAGATGGACTGGTGTGCGTCAAGAAGGGGCAGAGACTCAGCAGAAATCCAGGATACCACAACGCGACCGGTCAGGCCACACCCCACAACAGAATGCAAGGGCTTCTTGATAAGCGACCAGTGATGATTGATGTTTTGATGTGGGGGCAGTCCTAGCTTTTCAGCTAATGTACTATGAAAGATTGATAGACGAGATGGGCCAGAAAGCTTGTTGTAATCCAACCGACATTGTAACATGCCTTTTGAGTGCCCACCAAAGCGCACGGACAGCTTAGTGATCGGAGTCGAGGGGAGTACTCCAGTACGACTGGCATTCTTATAGATAGCCCCGCCATTTGTAGCTAACAGTGATGTGGTCGATTTGGGTCCACCGCTGGCTCGAAGAGGGTGAACTCCAGTTGGCGTACCGACAATTGGAACGTCTGAAGCTCGCATTAGCGACTTGAGCACAAAGCTAACAACCGTTTCCCGTCCTCAGAGTGACAGGAATCGCGACCAAACGGACCTAGGTGCGCCTAATTCGAAGACAGCCGACCTACTCTAGCACTCGTGTCTTTCGCCAAAATCACCATGTCACCCCGCCTTGCTGGATATAAGTACCTTAGAGGTTTAACTGCAACTAGAGATGGCCTTATTCATAAAGCCCTATCAAGAATTGTGAGAATCGCTTTCCTCCTCCGTCTATGGCCCCACCATGACATCCAAAATTTCCCCCAAGAGAAGTATATACAATCCCGAAGTTTGCAATACTCTTTACGTTTGCAAGTCCTGGTCTCCGCTTTGAAGATGCCCACTGGCTTTCTGTATTCGATCATCGATATCGATCGACTTGCTGGCTGGAGACACTGAAGAATATGGCAGTAAACCGTGAACGGTGGCGATCGTGCTTTCATTTTCTATCGAATCAGAATGATTGAAAACACATGCGTTTGTACAGTTAGACTGTTTCCTGTGTTGGCTGCAGCAGCATCTTATCTATTCCCGCGCGTGTAGATCCACTCCCTGTTGCCATTTGATATTCACTCTTTTTATATAAACGTGTAACTCTGGGAAAAGGCAACAGTCAGTGAGGCTTGCATTGCTGTTTAACGCTGAACGATGATGATGACCATCATCATCATCGATATCTTCTAAGTGCTGTTAAGATTGTGGGGACTTGGAGTAAGCAGTGGCCACGTGAGTCAGTCCTCAGACTTTACTCAGCCGTGTATATTGTTCGTTTCCAAATCACGCTCCTGCGAAACCTTTTTCCTATTAGTTGAGCATTTCCGGACCGATCCGACGATGTGCCGAACAATCTGGCTTTCGTCCTTTTGGGCCTCTCTTTGGCTGTTTTGGTGTCCTGAGTGGCGACTTGGACTGTCACTTTCAGCTGAGGGATTCGTGCTGTTTATGAGTTCTAGTTCTGTTGCCCCTGTTTGTTGCTATCGCAGCCTTTGTCTGTTTGGGAGCGCTTTTGACATAGTCGTTTTTGCTTCGGGCGGCTGCTTCTGCTTAGTTCGTGCTGCGGGGTCGATTACTCTTCATTCGTTATGGCCATACTATCTTCTACACTTTTGGTGTGGAAGTATGAAGTTAGGTTTGCTTTTTACACCGGCTGATGCTTCTCACCTTCCTAATCGGAGCCCATGAGGAGAAAGATGTCGTTGTCCAGAGACGGTGCAAGATCTTCTTCTGAATCAAAACAGTGCGATTTGTAGCGTGCCTCTGAAATTCGTGCCGTAAGGAATAATAAGAACGAAACTCAGAATGTGTACGATAGAAAAAAGAAAGTCTTTGTTCTGTCGTTGGCCATTCCTTTTCCCATCTTTTGCCCTTTTTTCTGTTTTCCCCCATGTTTTTGTTTTGGTATCGTACTTTTTTATTCTGACGTTATATATATATATATTATATATATATATATATATATGGCCAGTAGCACAGCGGACATGTATTGTTCATAAATAAATTTTAAACTGCAGTGGATTGCCGTTTTGCGAGAGTAAACTAGTAGTGTTATCACTTGGTCTTCTACACTGATAGGTTTACTTTGCTATCCGTGCTAATTCAGTCCATACATAGTATACTGTTTAACTTATTTTTAGGTTCTGGGCACCCGACGACTTATGCATATGCCCTTTGAGGAGTTTGAGCGCGTTATGGCGTCATGCTTCGAAGTTTTTGCAACATGGGACGATGAGTATGACCGTCTTCAAGGGCTGATGCGGGATATTGTCAAGAAGAAACGCGAGGAGCAGATGCGGATGGTGTGGCGCAACAATCCTGCTCACCGCCATCTGCAAATACGCTTGGATCAGATGCGAAAGTGAGCGACTTTGTTCGGAGATTTTTCGTCTAGGTCTACTGAAAGTTGTTTCTAAGGTGAATTAACGAACCGTAATACGCCTTAGCATTTTGATTTTGGTTGTCGTCCAACGACTACTTAGGTATAAAGTTTCAGGTTTATTGTAAACCAAATCGGTACAATGTAGAAATTCAGAAACAGTTTTTAATTAATCGTAGAATGGTTTTTAAGTAATCCATCTGTGGAACTTGTTTTTGCCGGTCAGGTTCCGCCACCAACATGAACAGTTACGACAAGTAATTGTTCGTGTCCTTCGCCCTCTACCTACTCGAGTGACTCCAGGAGATAAACAGTCGAACGAGCAATCGCCAGATCAACCAGTCACCGATGCTGTATTGAGTGATCCAGTGAAGTCAGTTGGCAAGGATCAGCCGCTGCTAGATGCTTCGGATGCGAATGCCATTGAGGAAGTCAACTTGGCTTATGAAATTGTGAAAGAAGTAGATTGTCTGGATGTAAGTAAGGAGGGCACAGACCTCTGGGAGGCAGCAATAAAACGGTAAGATATTTTTTTCTAGTAATTTTTTCTATATATGCAGATACGATGAGCGCATCGATCGCGTGGAGACTCGGATAACTTCTCGTTTACGGGATCTATTGGGAACGGCAAAAAACGCCAATGAAATGTTCCGATATTTCTCTCGCTTTAATGCCTTATTTGTGCGTCCTCACATTAGAGGGGCGATCCGAGAGTACCAGACTCAATTGATTCAGCGAGTCAAAGACGACATAGAAGCGCTTCATGCGAAATTCAAGATCCAGTATCTGTCAAGCAATGCATACCATATGACCAAGTTACGTGATGTTCCTCCTGTGGCTGGTTCAATCATCTGGGCACGACAGATTGAGCGTCAGCTGAATGCGTATCTTCGTCGAGTAGAAGACGTTTTGGGTGGGTTGAATCTCGATAAACTTTCAGCCCTTATAATTTTCGATTACAGACCTATAACCGAAAGTTATAACACCGTATGGAGCTTGTATCTTCCAATTGTTAAAATTTTAAATTAATTTATTAGAAGTCGTGGATCTGTTCCACTTGTCCTATACCATGCGCCTCGCAGTATTTACATATACGATAAAGTTTGAAAAGCAGTAAAAGCATTTCCGTTTACTTTCAACTTCTGGTCCGTGTTTCGGTGTACCTTTATCCCCTTTGACTCGGAAATACCTACTAGGTTAGCACTTAAGGTGCGGAACACATTGAGAACGTTACTGATAATACTTCTGAAAAAGTTTTTTTTTGCTAAAATTAATGTAAAGCTTAACTTTTCTTGCTGCTGATTTGATGTGGGGTGTTTGGTTTTAGTACCAGAAGTGTGCAGTAAAAATCAACGAAAGTAAATTGAGTCAGGCGAAACTAAATTGTTGCGGTTACCGTTTTTGTTAATGAACGAGTAATCAGATGAGGGCCACATGAGGTTCGAAACCCAAATCTCAGTCGCTTGGCTCGTTACAACATATGGTCTATTTAGTTATTTACTTTATTGCACCTATTTGCTTTGCATGGTTCTGATTGCTTCCTCACAGCAACGTATATTCACAAGAGAAAAAAAAGAGAAATGGTGAAAGGTCAACTCTACAGTTATAGTCTGAAAAACTGTACAAGAATAATTTCCAATGTAGGAACACGGCCGATTTCCGCAGGAAATCATATTACCTACTGTCCCGAACTGTTTTTTTTTGAAGGAGAACTCGTGGACTCCCACCCTGATAGTCCAACGACCTACCTGTGTCAGTCAATTGGTTAAGTCTTTCATACCTCTTTTCCATATCATTGACCAACCACCCCCACCCGTCCTTTAGCCAACGATTCTCAGAAAACAGCATACATGGAAGCAGTCCTTCTGGGGGATATATGAAACATATCCCACTCGCCACCCAAGATAGGCCTAATTAGTTGAGTGGCTGTATCTGCCAGGTAGTGGTATATCAAATAAAGCATCATCGCGTATAAAAAGGCCTCGATTGGCCTTCACCGATTTGAAGCACCTGCGGTATCGGTGCAACATCCCGTTGTCGACCAAAGTTCAAATGTATGCATCGGCAGAATAGGTTCTGCTATACCGTTCAAACATGACCGTTCAGAGATGTGCGAAGACTTGTTTAGGCCTTCTGTTTCCGTGCTGCTCCAGAGCTGTAGTTGCCAGACATTAGTGCAATCGTCTCCTAAGGCTATCAGGTATGGTTGTTCCGTCATACTTTGTTGTTTCATCCCACGTTGAGCTTCACTGCCAAGGTATTAGCTTCGATAATGCTGCGCCGTTTGACACCGATTCGCGAGAGTAATGTACGCGAACAACAGGCCGGATTTCGGCCAGGTCGATGTTGCATCGGCCAGGTATTCACTCTTCGACAGTTACTGGAAACGCGCCACACACACACCGCCGCCCTACGTTCGTAGTCTTTCTCTACTCGAAACGCGCGTTCGACTCAGTGTATCAGACAGCACTATTCAGTGTTCTCCATCGGAAGGGTATGCCAACGAAGTTCGTAAACCTGCTGCGAACATTGTACTTGCATCCTTGTGGTCTCGTGAGGCTATACGGTGAACTATCAAGTTCATTCGAAACGACTGGCGGCGTTCAACAGGGATGTCCTGTCTCTCCATTCCCGTTCAACATCTTCATGAAGAAATTGATGAAAGATGTTTTAGGATGTCTCCGAGATGTAGGAGTGGAACTGGGAAGTGGAGGGAAGCCATGTGACCTAGTCTACGCAGATGACGTTGTGTGCCTTTTCGATTCTGCGGACCATGCACAACGGGCACTAAATATACTTTCGAGGTCGGTCGCTCGGTTTGGCATGCGCTTTGCATCTTGGAAGTGCAAAGTGCTGTTGCAGGACTGTACGGTAGTATTGCCGAACTTGGTGCTGATCGGAGAGGAACTAACGATTGTAGATCGTTTCACCTACCTTGGTAGCCGCATGTCGAGCGATGGCAGCTCGGGAGTGAGGGTGTGTACACGTATATCCAAGAATCAGGCAGCTTACGGTGGACCGAAGTACTTGTGGCATCGGACTGATATTTCAGTGAAACTGAAGTTGAAAGGTCGTGTTTACTGTGCCGCAGTGCGTTCGGTTCTGTTGTACGGTTGCGAGTCGTGGAGTATGCGTGTGGGCGATGTTTGTCGGTTGGAGGTTTTCGACAACCGATGTTTACGTAGTATGGCTGGGATTGGATAGAATGACCGGGTGAGTAATATTGAGGTTAGGAATCTGGTATTGGGTGCCACTTCTGAGAACAGCTTGTCTCAGCGTATGAAACTTAGTAGACTACATTGGTTGGGTCACGTAATGCGTAAGGCGAGCACTCGTCTACCATATCGTGCCCCCAATGAATGGGAGAAGCCATGTGGAGGTCAACAGACGACGTGGCAACGCGGGACAAGAAAATGTACAGCGAACTTAGATGAAGTAGGTGTCTCACGCCTTCGTGGTTGGGGTCCGAAAGACCCGTCAACTAGGTGGCTGGAGACACTAAAGGATATGACAGTGAACCGTGGACAGTGGTGATCGTGTTGTCATTTTCAATCGAATCAAAGTGATTGAAACAGTGCGTTTATACAGTTAGACTGTGTTCCGTGTTGGCTACTGCAGCATTCGTACCTCTTCCCACCTGTGTAGGTCCACTCCCTGTTCTCCTTGGATATTCACTTTTCTATGGAAACATATAACCTTGGGGAAAAGGCAGCGGTCAGTGAGACTTGTCTTGCTGTTTAACACTGAACGATAATGATGACGGCTCATGTGTAGACGGAATGTAGTCATTAAACATTTGATACATTTGAACAGAATATTTTCGTTAGGATCCATAAACGGAGAGTGAGTTTTCACACTGCCTCATCTTGCTAAAGGGCTCTCAGGACCAGAAAAGAAGACCGAAAATTGCGTGTGTTACTAATAAAATTATGGAAGGTATTTCTTTTTCATTTGCGGCTGCCGCAGCGGGTTTCTTGTGTGCGGTGTGGATTTTAGTATACTGTGACTACCTTTGGTATATAATTGGGGTTCCATTTGTTCTTTACGTACAAATGGAATGACGATCCACGGCTCCGCCGACTCATTTTATACCCCTTGTCGACATATACCCAACGTGATTGGTAATCATCTTCAGAGAACTTCTGCTCGTAGTTTATTTTCTAGGGCTGAATTGAAAATCCGTTGTAAGTCGACTGCAAATGACAAGCGTACAAGACTATCGGATATTTACATACGATGGTTGAGATGAATGTGAGCGGCAGAAACTGATGTGGCTCGATGATCGCCCAACTAAATCGCATTTCGGCTTTTAATCAACGGATATCTCAGGCGCTTTGTTATTTGTTATTCGTTATCCCTGTTCGTTTCAACTTTCGAATAACGCTCGTTAGTTACACGCCTGTTGATCACAGTCGGTTTCCAGTCCGGTCATGGAAAACCAGCCATACGCCAAGTTCTTTGTGAACATTTGCTGGTTTGATTACCAAAGTTTTGGCCAGACACACACACACAGAGAGAGAGAGAGAAAATGATTCAGCTGTATTGTGGATTGTCGTCGTACGTGGCTCACCTGCATTTGCAAAAGAATGAATGAAAACGCAACCGCCTATTGATTGTTGTCTCAAGGTGTCAGTTTTCGCTCTAGCATTTCCTACTTTCTAGTTGTTATAACAAGCTTACTGATTGTCTTGAAACTTTTTGAGCCAAGATAAATTTTTGAGGGTTAATGAAGTCTGCATGAATGATAATCAGCATTTGACGACGTTAATGTGAATGGAAAAAAACGTGATGCATCTTCATCGTCGAAAAATAAGAATAAATTGCCTTAGACATAAAAACCACCTGTTCATAAAGTGCTTTGCAAAACGAAATTGGTGACAACAAGAAAATGGATCCCACGACAAAGCTGGGTGTAAACGATGGTTGGAGTTTACTTCTTATAGCTCAATAACTTGTATTTTTTTAGCTTTGTACTGCGCCTCTTTATTCCCACGGATCTCCCCAATGAAAATGTCTTTGCAGGTAAAGGGTGGGAGCATCACAGAGATGGTCAGCTACTGAAAGCAGACGGTGAAAGTTTCAAGGCGAAGCTGAACACCACGGAATTGTTTGATGACTGGGCTCGTAAAGTTCAACAAAAGGAAGTCCTCACGTTTGGTCGCATTTTCAATATCGAACCCACTCGCGCCCGTATTGCGACGAAAGACGGAGAAACTCAGACAGTCACCGTCCTGAAACTTAAAGTCAATTTCCAGCTAGAAGTAATTACACTAGCCAAAGAGGTGAGAAAGAACGCACTTAACTCAGTCAAGCTGTTTCATTTCACTCGTCAACCATTTAACCCTTTTTGCACTTCCAGCGCTTTAAATGCATTTATGGGTTTTCATAAACACTTTGTGGTAAAGTTGAGTGCGAGAAAAATAGTATAGTGCCCTTTTTAATGTTAATTATTATGGGAGATATAGTTTCTGTAGTTTGCGCAGTCTCGGCCCACTTGCTTATCAATTGAAAAATAGGTCAATTTCGTACAGAAAAAACGCGCGCGTTCTCAGGCAATTCAAGCATATGTTGATATTTACTAATTGCTGATTCATAAGATATGGTTGGTTTCGGCTCGCTGTTCGCTTATCACGGATACTAGCCAAGTGAGCATGTGTAGCAACTAGTGACGCATTTATATTCATTTTAGGTTCGTCCGTGAGTTGTCCATTTGGACTTTTTTCTTCGATTTACGGTTTGTTTTCGGTCGCTGGAATGTTTTCTGTGCTGATGGTTGGTGGAAGTAATAGCAATGGGATTTGTATACGAAGCGAGACACCAGGTTTTATCACCCATCGTTAGGTAGCTTACTAATCAAGGCCGTTGGAGTTTCCACTTACAATTTTTTTTATCTTGTGCATGTACATAAAATGAATAATAGCCAAACTAGTGTAGTAAGACTGTGCGTGTGTGTAAATGCTCAAGCAGCACGTTTTGGTAAGTGTTTGAGATGCACACAGTATGCTGTTCTTGGTGTTCGTGTTTTTTGGTTTCTCTAACGTACTCATTCAGTCCTCGTGTTTTTCTGAATAGATCCTCCTTGTTTTCTGGTAACTCACAAATGTCATCGATTCATGCAGGTAGATTCAAGTTTACCTTTTGCACTCCTCCGTAATAGAGTCCAAATGATTGCTGGTGCGTTGTGTATGCACATGTCTGTATACAGCCGTAAATAGTGCTGATGTCATGGCAACCACTTTTGTTCAAGTTGAGTTTCGGGTAACTGAACTATCGTACTGGAATCTGATCGATATTCCACCCTATCACTATCATACATTCAGGTCAAACCTGCATGTCTTTTTCTAAGCAGATCACATGGGTTGGCTTCAAGCAGAAAAAACGATTTTCGTTTGTGGATTATTCCCTGGCATTGAGATCTTTCAAGTAATGATATGACTTTTCACATTTGAATGTCGACGCAGCGTTGGTAAATTTTGAGAGCAAAAATGGGAAGGAATTTTTCATCCTGCGTCTGGTGTCGTCTCTAAGCATAATAACGGTGGCAATCTGGCTGTCCGAATATACCAAAACATCACT
Source organism: Fasciolopsis buskii (assembly GCA_008360955.1). Taxonomy (NCBI): domain Eukaryota; kingdom Metazoa; phylum Platyhelminthes; class Trematoda; order Plagiorchiida; family Fasciolidae; genus Fasciolopsis; species Fasciolopsis buskii. The sequence continues at coordinate 56,389 of LUCM01011528.1, forward strand.
TCTGTTCGGTTTGCAGAACCACTAACTTAGATTTTGGTTGACGCCTCACCGAACCATCTGTTCAAAGAGAAAAAAAGAATGAGAAATAGTGAAAGGCCAAATGAAAAAGAGTAAGCTGAGTAATTATCTAGAAGATGGGTTTCGAACAGGAGAATGCCATTGGCTGCAGCACTGGGTCATATAACCTACTGTCTCCAACAGTCATCAACATTCAGCGTTAAACAGCAAGACAAGTCTCACTGACCGCTGCCTTTTCCCCAAGGTTATATGTTTCCATAGAAAAGTGAATATCCAAGGAGAACAGGGAGTGGACCTACACAGGTGGGAAGAGGTACGAATGCTGCAGTAGCCAACACGGAACACAGTCTAACTGTATAAACGCACTGTTTCAATCACTTTGATTCGATTGAAAATGACAACACGATCACCACTGTTCACGGTTCACTGTCATATCCTTTAGTGTCTCCAGCCACCTAGTTGACGGGTCTTTCGGACCCCAACCACGAAGGCGTGAGACACCTACTTCATCTAAGTTCGCTGTACATTTTCTTGTCCCGCGTTGCCACGTCGTCTGTTGACCTCCACATGGCTTCTCCCATTCATTGGGGGCACGATATGGTAGACGAGTGCTCGCCTTACGCATTACGTGACCCAACCAATGTAGTCTACTAAGTTTCATACGCTGAGACAAGCTGTTCTCAGAAGTGGCACCCAATACCAGATTCCTAACCTCAATATTACTCACCCGGTCATTCTATCCAATCCCAGCCATACTACGTAAACATCGGTTGTCGAAAACCTCCAACCGACAAACATCGCCCACACGCATACTCCACGACTCGCAACCGTACAACAGAACCGAACGCACTGCGGCACAGTAAACACGACCTTTCAACTTCAGTTTCACTGAAATATCAGTCCGATGCCACAAGTACTTCGGTCCACCGTAAGCTGCCTGATTCTTGGATATACGTGTACACACCCTCACTCCCGAGCTGCCATCGCTCGACATGCGGCTACCAAGGTAGGTGAAACGATCTACAATCGTTAGTTCCTCTCCGATC
>LUCM01011529.1:0-55191 GCA_008360955.1 Fasciolopsis buskii
TATACTCGATAGATAGATGAACGACGAAAAGTGAATTGAACAAATAATGGGCACGACTCTTGCTCGTTACAAGTGAACACCCAGCGCTCTAATTACCCTACATCTTATTTTCAAAAGAACTGCTCTATTTTCCCCATGCAACCTCATCGCCTGCACATCCGTGGTTTATGATTATTGTACCTTTTGTGTTCGAATCCGTATCCAGATGTATAAAAGTACTTGCAAATAATGTTTTGCAATAAAACCCTGCTTTCAGAGGCGAACACGTGCATTCTGGACTTTTCAGGACACTATCCGGTCTCCCTTTTGTCAAACGAGCTCCGACCTGTCATTATTATATTTATGTATTCCTTTATTAGTGTCTCACTTAACCCTACTTGAATTATTAGGTGCTTACCTGACCGACAAGATATAGTGTTACTCAGCGAGCAGATGTGCAAGAAATTCAGTCAACAACGAATGCTACCTATCATCTGGTTTTCTAAACCTTAACTCATTGGGAGCCCGCCACGGGAAACAAAGTAAGGCTACCTGCAGAGAAGTTATTTAACAGCAATGGTTGTATGCTTTAAGTTAGCGGCCCAAGGCCGTGCAAGTCAGTCACGGATAGGTGCAACATCTTGTGGTGAAGCTGAACAAACCATTCAGAGCGTAATGGCCATGGCGTTCGATTCAAAATCATTCGTCCCGAGGTCACGTCCCAGTTCGGGCACGGTCCATATGCACTGCTTATCATTCCTAACAAGGATGAAACAACTGTACAGTGATTCCATGGTTTCTTAATGGTGAGTTGAGCGATGATATCACATGGTGGATTATTTCAAGAAAACAGATTTATTCACGAAAATGTAGCACGTGAATTGCTAAAATCAGAGCCAACGAACATTGATTATCGGCGTACTTGCCACCGTTCTTCGGTATTCTTTTGACCATTTTGATTTAATGTCTAGCAACTTGAGAATGAAGTTTTTCATCCCATGCACTAAGAATCCTTAGTTATGAGGTAACTGTTCACTACGTAAGGAGCTCATCGTTTTACCAAATTAAACAACACCAAATTTAAATCTTTGGTACGGTTATATATGAAACACTTTTGAACTGATTGTGCTTTTACACGACCTACTTCAAGCCGGAGGAAATCCACTTTATTCAAAACGAAACGATAAGTAAATTCTGAAGGAGTGCAACATGGAGTCACTTTCGGAATAATTAACAATTTCTTAGAATTCCGGGGATATCATTGTCACAAAAACGGCAAATTTCTTGCTTCCAATACGGTCTTCTATTTTTATTCGTTCAATTTAATTTTCTTATCTTACTTGTGCATCACGGTGAGCAACTTGAACGAGACAATTTTCTCGAAATTTTTCGTACAAGAAAAGTCCTTTAGCAAGCGTTTTATGGGTTACTGCTTGCTGTGCATCCACCATCAAAATTAAGGAGCTTATCACTTTCCACTACTCCCAGGATTTATTGTGCGAGTAACCCACGATTTAAAGTCACCGACACTTGACGCATGCAAATATTTTCCCTCCCCAGGTGGACAAGAATGCATGAAATATTGATAATAGTTTATCTCCGGAATAGAGAGCGAACTCCTGTGTTCGCTTTTGAATGGTATTCATTCCTGCAAAAGTTATTCGTTCAGTATTATGTGAATGGCGGCTTTCTCTAATTTAGAACGCTGGAAATGCTTAAACATTCAATTTTGAATGAAGCCAGTATGTTTTAGTCAGTTCATTACCCTAACATTGCGGTACCAAAAGGTTTCACTGTTTCCGGTTTACTACTTCGCCGTCAAGATAGTAACTAAAGTGGCTAACATGGTGCGCTTGAATTACTATGACGGAAGGTTAACTTCGGTATAGATCGAGGTTTGCTCCAAATTATACCCATCTTGTACAAGATCAACAATGATCATAAAACTAAAAGTAACGTGAAATAGCTAATTACCTTCAGTATGTAGATAAAGACGCAATTGTGTTTAGGATAGTCGGCAAAATGAGCGTTTCTGCCGAACCGAAGAGCTAGTAAGCATTTACGAATATAAATCAGGATAAATTTCAAGAACCTTCCGAACAAGTTTATGAAATTTCCATTTTCTATTATTATTTCATTTGTCTCTAAATGGCTCAATATGGGAGAAATTGGGTGTTTCAGACTCAGAGCCCCGAACGCCTCTCGCAATGCTTCCAAATGACCGGCGTCCAAAACAGCCTCTGCTTAGGAACTCTTACGCACTGCCACCCTGTGGCACTGGTCCCACTTAAGTGCGAGGACGAAGGCAAATGTCCAGCTTCCTTCACCGGGTTGATTGGCCATTGGAAGCCAGTCCGGTGGAGATAGATAAACCTTGAATCTAAAACAACCATGGGCGGCGTATGAAGTATACGACTGTATGCTCACCGGCATACGTAGAAGAAAGGTGTACTAAATTGAGCAATCTGCCACCGGTTCCCAGTGGGTTACTTGGCCCTCAGATCATCCTATTGAACTGTGGGTTAAATTATTTGATCAAAGGTTCGGGGTAAAGAATTACAATTCAACCCAAGTCAAACTACATAGTATCTAGTCCTCAAGAGAATCATGGATACCCACGTGTAGATGGGGAATAGAAAAACGAACATGTGCGATGAATTATGCACATTGTATCTTTTCTTTCTTTCTCGCTCACTGTTTTCGTCCCTAGACATGATTTCGATGATACATAACGCGTATTAAGATTTGTGGCTTATAAGATCTTGTCGGAACTCATGCAACAAGCATCATGAATTAGTTCCTTTATAGTGGACACCTGCGTTGTAAAGAAAATGCGCAATTTTGTATTTCTTTTATTCAGCAAGAACCAGGTAATATTTCTGATAACAAAACGCATGCTTCGGAGTTACCTGGCGACCAAATAGGCAAGGAGTTTAATCAATATCTCATTTTGGCCACCATATGTGTCTTAACCATGACACATCATAAGCTCGTTAGGAAGAACAAAGTAAGATTTATTCATAACGATTTGGTACTTTTTATGGTAGGAATCCAGCATCAATAAACAGCAGCAACCCATAGGCCTGCCACCATCCTTCAGCAATTGTTTGGTCTTTTCGCTTTGGCACCCAGCGTCTCTAAGGTAAAATTGCCTCCACTCCACACATCAGGAAGATTTAGAACTTATGAGTCAACATCCATTGGTTGGGAAACCTCATTTGGATATCACTCCAAGACATAACATGTATTCATGAAATAATTCACCATGTGATATCATCGCTCAACTCACGGTAGAGAAAACATGGAAGCACTGTACAGCTGTTTCATGTTTGTTAGGAATGAATAGCAGTGCATATGGACCGCGCCCGAACTGGGACGCGAACATGTACTTTGAGAAGAATGAAAATTCAGGCCGGGATAGGATTTCATATGAAGTGTACCTTACACTCAAGTGCACCTTTTATCCGAAGAACGTCGGATTGAAAGAAAACCACTCTACATGCCAGATAAATTTTGGTAGAGTGAAACACTAGAATACTTTCGAAGATACTGCTGTTTCTTCATTACTGCAATGGCAGAACCTGCCGATCCGCAGTGAATTTTCCTTCGATCCGTTGGTAAAGATTTTCCAATTTTATTCATGTGCGAGTGAACAACTTGGACGGGAACAAGAAAGCGGGGCATTTTTGTCAGAGAAATTCTTCGTAGAAATGATAATTTTATAACTGTTTTCCAGGTCGCCAAATGCTATCTATTCATTAACAAAATTAGTGGGTCCTTAGACTGGGACGCTCAGGATTTTCTACCATTGTACAAGATAACTACATTCCTTGCTTGGTTATGCGACCAATTCATGCTGCATGCATATCTAGTGGGGAGTTTAGTTATTATTCAAGTCTATCTGGGCAATGGCGCATAAAACTTCGGTAAAAATCTGCGACAGAATTAGGGGAAGAAACCTCAATCCTGAATTTTCATTAATATAAACAACTTTGTGGTCATTTTCGGGTATGATTGATTTCATCCACGAAATTTGTGCTCTTGGCATAATTTACTTCTCTAACATGATACAACTGGTGGTCTTGTTTGGGTTAAAATGCTGGAAGAGCTTAAACACAAAATTTTAAATAGACCGATGTTCTGAAACCAGTACTTTATTCGCCACATTACGGCACCAAAAGATTTCGCTGTGTTCCCGATCACTGCTTCACTGTCGCGGTAACAATGGAAGCGAATAACGCAACGCGCCCAAATTACCTTGACAAAAAGTCACTTTCCATGCAAATCCTGATACGCTCTAAACGAAATTTGTTGTTCATGATCAACCACGATTATTAGACCTAAGTTAATATCAAATACCTCAGCTAACAAATAATTATCTCCAGCCTATAAACGCGTGCGTAATCATGGATAGAACACTTGATAAAATAAGGGCGTTTGTTGGACAGGAGAGTTTGTTATCAGTTATGGAAGAATACTAAGGTAAATCCTGAGACCGTTTCGAAAACGTTTGTGAAAATTTCATGCACCACAAGGATTTAGTTCTTCGTGTTCAGATGCGTTCACCTAGATATACAAGGTCACCAATGTTTGACTGGCCTAACTGCGGTCTACGGGGATATTCAATAAAGAAAATAAAGAAAAGCTGTAAATAATTTCAAAGTATTTGTTGATGCTTTTGTACATATGGCAACTACTCGAGCCCGAAGTACGTCAACATCGAAAATTTTTGAATGCATCAGAATCGGCGACAGCTGTGCTTCCCTCGAACAGGGGGTCTATCCGTGGATGCATGCAAGACGATGATGATATTTTGGTTCTCATGTAGGCGTGAAGCGGGGAAGCCAAATACTTTGAGCTGGAAGTCAGCGTTATTAGAACTAAGTTTCCGTGCATGGGAAATGCTACAACTAAGACAGTACGAAAACGCAGGGAATGTTCAGCTGTTTTTTGTCACAACGGTCATGACTCTGAAATTTAGGGGAGGACCTGCTTATTTGTTCCAGACTACACTCAGAGCTTGACGGATAAACAGAAATCACGCTCCAGATTGATTAAAGTCACTCGGATCTTTTTGTATGCCCGAAGTTATTTCATCCGATACACAGCCGCTTGGGCAGAATATGTTGTCAAACGGGGGCTAAACCTGTATCCATCATATTGCGAATTTCCTTGCAAGGACAAGCCCTGTCCCATCTCAAATAATTTTTATGAAGCATATTGCACTTAGAAGGTACCGAACGTGTCAGTCATGCTTGAACCGCTTGTAAAGAAATGCTGACAGTTTGCTTGGGTTTCGAGTTACACCCAATCTCCCACGCAACCTAAAAGTCCCACTATACAGCTACTGTCACATATGGCAACTACTCGAGCCCGAAAATCTTTGGATGCATCAGAATCAACGCTATCTCTCTCTCTCTCTCTCGCTCTATATATATATATATATATATATATATATATATATATATATAATTATGTTCACACGAGCTCGTTTTGACAACCATCGTCGCTTGTGTACAACTAGTCTCATTGTAGCTTAGAAGCCGATAGAGACCTGCAAATAGCTCCGTGACGTTTGGCGATACTCCTTTACGCCCGCTGCTCTCACAGCATTACCAAAAAATTTCAGAACGCATCATAACCGGCGATATCAGCATATATTTCTCGAGCACCAGATGTTTGGTGGAGTATAATGCCCACGAATTGTTTGGATGCTACACTTAGGAAACTAGATCCTGTGTGATTTTCACTGGATAATCTACCGTTTCTCATGTAAATCGGCTAGGTCAGCGATTTACTTTGGTTCTTGGGGGCCTGTTCCTCCACTCAAGTTGACCCCAGGAGTTTCGTTAACCCGATGTTTGGAATTCAACACTGCCATTAAAGAAAGACAGAGGTGGCTCGTTTGATTCAACAGCATTGTTTATTAAATGAACTTATCTTCCAAATAACTTTCAATTTTCATCCAAGGACTAGTATTCAATTCCGTTGTTTCACTTGCAGATATAGGTAGGACCACTGCCAAAGTTAGTTTACTAATCCGCTCAATGAAATTTTGTACCCAACACTTTGTGAATCGGTGAGCGATCAGTTTCCTTGATTTCGCATATCACTAACCATAACCAGTTTGTGAAAGTCACTAGTAATATCGACAACAGGGTCCTGGACATGTGTACATGACAAAAATCGCGTGAAATGATGCTTCGAATGGAAAGCGGGTGGGTTATTATCGTTCAGCAACAGTTGTCCAGGACAGGCGAGACAAAGAAGCGAGCACTGAACAAGACAATCTGAATCCTTAAACATAGATTAAGACAATCGACAAACTTCGATTGGTCCACGCCCATGGTGACCGATTACATGTTGCTCAATCTGAGTCCAGTGGGATGAGGTCGAAGAACGGCACCAAGTGAACCGAGTATGAAAATTGTGTTCACCAAGAACTGTCTATAGTTGGAACAAACTTGAATGACGCGATAGCCATCGTAGACTCCATCGGCGGGAACAGCAAATCGGTCTCCTTTTTGTTTCATAAAAACAGCCAAACTTGATACTGAATTTACAAGCAACGACCACGACCTACTTATAACTTACGAAACCGCATAACGAGCTGTACACTGCTGCTGATTGGGATCCAGTTTACCAGCGCACATTCGACTCTCGTGCATAAAGCGATTTCGATGCCTCTATTGCTATGGAGACTGGAAAACCGGATCATCGGATACCCACGCAGTGAAGTGAGAGATCGAGTTTGTATTCGGGCAACGAAGTGCAGATACGGCATTGAGGGATGAATGTGCCTTCGGAGACACAGCATAAGTCTAAAAGTTCCTGGGCTTCACCAGGGCAGCTTTTTTTTCTGTTGGGCACAGTATGTGGACATCAAAGGCAAACAAATGAAATGAACTTTATAACTTCCAAAGTTTCAGTATGACCGAAGATGCGCACCACAGGCTCTGAGGCAGTCACCCTCCGTGAACGCCTCTCGAGCAACCTCTGCCGAGTAAGTACTACACACTACCGTCCCGTGGCAGCAATGCTCTCACTAAAGCGTACGATTGAAGGCGAATACCCAACGCTCCACCGGATTGATTGGTCTTTGGTGATCATTTCAAGAGATATAACTAAATCCTGATACCAAACAAACCATAGGCAACGTGCGAAGCCTATGGCTCTTTGCTCACCGTCATCCGCGACGGACGCGGCAATATGTATGTCTAGACTCCTCTGAAGAATATGTGAACTGAAGAACCAGCCGCCAGCTCACAGGGGGTTGTAATAATCTTACATTTTCCTACTACACCTGATGGCTTCATTATGATTTGGGTAACAGGTTAGAATCGAGCTCACCGACGAACCATGGGCCCCATATACAACAGAGATTGGACAATCCGTATGTGCAAATCGGCACAGTTTCTTTATCTTCCCATTTTATCCCTCTTTGTTCTACTTTGTGGTCAAGTGTTTTATGGCACAGTCTATGAACAAATTAGTGTCATGCGTACGTTAAGGTCTTGCTGAAACATGCAACAAGCGTCATATGAACACTTTCTGCTTCAGTAGACAACAGCAGAAAAAACAAATAATCATACTTGTATTCCTTTTTATTTAGCGAGAACTAGCAAATGTTAACTATAGTAAACCACAAGCTTTGGAGGTATCTAGCCAACAATTAGGTTAGAAATTTAGTCGATATCCCATTTTAGCCACCCTATGTAAATCTCTATTGCGAATCCGCTTAAGGGAACAGAGTGACATTTAGGTAACACGTTAGTACTTGGGTTACTAGAAATTCAGCATCAATAAACAATGGCAATCGAGAGACCCACCAGTAAATTTGACATTTTGATGTGGCCTCCATCAAGCCTAGTGTGAAATTACTTTTACCTCATGCTTCGAGAATTTTTGGAATTTCCTCGTCAATATCCACTGGCTGTTTCTCATTTAATCATCACGTTAGTAAATGAAACGTATTTTAAGTAGGATCAAGACCGTGGATGATTTTATATGAAGTACACCGTCGACCCAAGCCGGTATTCACCTGATTAACATCAGATTCCATTTGGGATAGCATGTTTACTAAATTCTGATGGAGTGAGATATGAGGACAATGTCGTCTCTTCATACTGTTTGTTTTCTTAGAAAGAGGGGAATATCTCGGTTACCGCAAACACGAAATCCACCTTATGAGGGCTGAATCTTCTTTTGATTCATTTGCAGGACTTTTCTCAATTTGCTGGTGTAAGAGTAAACAATTTGGCCAACTTTGTCAGATTAAGGCGTTCGGCGTTTTCTACTATTGCGCAGGATATTCCCCAACACTTGGAACGTTTAGATATTATTCAAAACTTTCTGGACAATGAGGCATGAAGCAGCGGCTATAATCTGCATCCGGACGTCTGACGTGAAATTTTAATATGAATATAAGTAAATTTCCATGCACCTTCGGATGGGATTGATTTCCTCCAGGAAAGACACAATCATGGCACAGTTTATTTTTTCAACATGATGCAAATGACTACCTCGTTTAGTTCAGGAAACTAGGAAAACTTGGGCGTAAAAATCCAAATCGATTGTTTCATTATGCTCTATTCTGTGGTACCGAAAGATTTTCTTTCTCACTGCTTCACTGTCACAGAACCGGTGTAAGTGATCAACGCAGCGCGCCTAGATCAACACGATTCAAGGTTAGCATTGATATTAATCAAGATCCTTCTTAAAAGGGAATTTTCCTTTCGTGATTATCTGGCTCCAGTTAACGGAAAATACCTCAAACGTTATTTACTTATCCATAATCCATAAATTTAGGCGCAACCGTGAGTAGAATACTTGATAAAATAAATGTTGCTCTTGGAAAAGCGAGTTTGTTATCAATTGTAAATTCTAAGACCCTTCCAAAAACGTCTGAGATTTTCGCGCTATAGCAGAATTTCCATTTTTTTTTTATCTTCAGACGCATCTACCTGGAAAATCAAGATTACTCGTGTTTAACTGGCCTTAGACCAGTCTGTGGACAGATATAATAGGGGAAATCTGTGTATGCACTAATATTTACCGAGGATTCTTTATGCCTCGTAGGCACTAGAACCTTAAGAATAATAAGAGGAAATTTCTGAATGCATCATAATCGATGATACCTGTATATACTTATATAAACTAATGTAATGCGGTCGAGTCGTTTCCTATCGTCCCGTCAATTTCACAACCAGTCGGATCCACGATGTCATAAGAAACAAGTATGGAGGACTCGAGAATTTTAAACCTTGAGTTACACAAACTACCGAGGAAATAAAAAGTGATTCTAAAACATACTAATAAGAGGCATAATAAAAAGAACCCTGCGTTCTGGCTGTTAAGAAATCGAAAAATGCACCTAAAAAGCATATCACAAATCCCCAATTGGTTTAATCTCCAATTTAGTATCGTCCGTGCCCTGCGGCTCCAATGCAAACAAACAAGTCGGACCAAAACGGCACTGAAAAACAAACCGTGTATACTGGTCTAATATGGTCAATGCACACTTGTCGAAGCCACTGACTAATAAATGATGTTCTAAGACGGCTCTTTCTCTTGGCTTGTCCCCTGATGCAGCCCCGTTTGCGCTGAATTCTGACTTGGTAATCGAATATGAGGATTCAATCAATATTTGACAGCCTTACAGTAACCATTTGCTTAATTCACTGCGTACTATTGCCTGAAACCCAAAATGAGAAATAAAGTGCATCAAAGTTGTCCGTGATACGAGAACCATGTTGTGCTAGCCAGCAAGACTCTTTATCCTCAGGTGGAAGTAAATAACGCATAAAATATAGGCTGGCCGTAATTCGTTATTCATACATTGGGAGAGGGGGGGACGAGGGCGAGATGGAATCGCTTCATAATCATTCCTTTTTTTTCGTCCACCAAAGGAGTAAAACTACATCGTATTTGATCTAGCTCAAGCCTACCTTTTTAAAATTAATCTGATAAACTATCTGACCGATGGTAGTTAAAAAGATAAGGTCGTTGTCATCGGACGTGAAGGTCGCGGACAGGAATCCTTCTTCTGCTTTCGGTTAACTTCCCCACTCGTCAGTCTGCTTTAGGCCGCAGGCCGTCTTACTATAAATGATGTATACTGTTGACCCACAAGTGAAGGAAGTGAGACGATGAAAAAGAGATGAAATTTAGAAAATCTGAAGAGAATTGGGAAAACATTAGTTTCAGATCGAGTCATGACGCGCAACGGGGCTTGGTTTTCGTACATCTCACCGGTCGAGTGATGCAGACAAGACGCGCAACGGAGATTCGAACTACTTTTACCCGAATTGTAAATGGGAATCGAATTTCACTGGAAGAATTGTGCCGAAGTAAAAATATCACGAAAATATTCATTTAACCGTGACAAGGACCACGGACCACTGAACATTCGGCTCAACCAAACATTGCTGAACTTCTGTCTTGTGCCCATATTGTTGAGGACCTCGACGCACCACTGCGTAGCCTGGCCTGCAACGGAATCAATCTCAAATCATGACTGATATTAGTCCAATTCTCATTTGTGTGGTTACGAGTTCAGCTGGGAACCCAATCTTTGGAAGCATGATGCAAGCGTTTCTGTTCGAAGGGTCTGACAATTCTGAATTCACTTCTTCCTGCAATTACCGATGTTTCTCTTCCCAAAAGATCGATTACTCTCTATTCTAAAAAAACTTAACAAGAAATATGTTCCGGGTCTAAGTCATACATTCAAAACTGGCATGGTTTCATACGATTAGTGAAGTGGCTACGGCATGCATATATAAAAGAAGGAAATTTATAGATTAAGGAAACAAGCATATATACACACGCATATATATATATACATATATATATGAATATATATATATATAATTTACGAAGTCAGAGTAGAATGATCTTTATTGAAAACGACTTACACTCTGTCGGAATTTGATCCGCAAGGCATCAGGTTCGGAAATGATGTGCATGAAATAAGAATGATATATATGGAAATTCACTTTTTCAGGAAGAAATTGTTAATCATCTGGTTTTCCTTCAATCAGAAAAATCGAATTCCGAGTAAAGGGCGGTAATAAAGGAATCGCGAAAAGGAGCTTAAAACATGTGACAGGAAGAATCAGTATGAATACAGGAGTCGTATCGGGACACAATTTATCACGTATCACGACAACAATAAACTCTGGTATATGGGCCCGGATGGAGAAGCCAAACATTCCCCGTTCGTACGGCTGAACGACGACGTTCAATATCAACAGAATCAGAGTTCGTGAACTATGAGTGTTTACCAATATTCGGAACAACAATACATAATAGCCGAAATAAAAAAGCCCAAAAGTAGCATTACCGAAATCGGTGAACAATGAGCGAATAATTACAAGTGATCGATCGAGACTGTGGCAATCTCTTGACGGAGGTTTGCAAATGGCTAATGTATTTCTTATAACGTGGTAACGGAGTATGATTACATACGCACACGTTATAACCACAACAAATTGGTGGAAAACCCATACGAGAAAACAAAGAAGTTGCTAACGCACGAGGACGATCAGCTATTGACGACTCATTGCTTTTATCCGGTCGATTCGGAGCGACGGCAGCCCAAAACACATGAAATTAAAACGGTGTGGTCTTTCAAAAGTGCTTATACAGCGGACGGACAAACTGAGTCCACTCTATACATACAAAGCCGATGATGCGAACTGCAGCAAAACGATCGATGATAAGAAAACACTTAGATGAACGATTAGCCAGAATCACGATGAATAAGAAACCATACTCAGGAGTGCACGAGCATAAAAAAGTCACATGACAGTGTTCAGATGAGATTACGACCAACATGTGATCACCGCGAACGATCAGGTCACGAAGCAGTGGGTAGGGTGACAAAAGTCGGATGAAGAAACTATAAATAATCCGCGAAAACCGAGACAAATGAGTTGATGAAATTACTGACTCTATTAGAGAGTCCACGACTAGCACATGCTGCTGGAATCAAACGAAACAAACGACCCAAGGAACCGACTGGTTCGGTAATAGCTGTTTGTTTGAGCAAATAGTCAACTGCACGAAGATTGCGGACCGTCAATTTGGAATACTTCCGTCTAACCCAACCCATTTTTCTTTACCAGGTACAGCTTCAAGTCTAGCTTGTATTGCAACAGAATTAAAACTGTATTACAGGTAGTAGGAACTGAAACATCGAGTCTATCTCCTTTCTTATTCCAAGGTGCACCAACCAGTCGAAAAAACCAATCCCTAACTGACCTCACCACCTCCCTCAACAATCGTTTGAACTGACTGGTATTGCGCGATATCTATTTCGTCGTTTCCGGTACAACACACGTGTACATTCGCCGTAACGAGTTTTTCTTGTCCGAGGACGTTGCCTTCGATATCCGTCAGTTCTTCGTGGTTTGCAATCCGTGTCGAACGTTAAGATATCTTATTATACAGTACCTACCTACAATTCTAACTGGGACCTTTGTTACTATATGCTTCCGCATGGATGCAATGGAACAGCCAGGGCTAAAGATCCGTAACACCATTAGAGGGAAGTGACAATCATAGATGTCAAACGTAAAGCGATGCAGAACCACTAATTAAATCAGGCATGGTAACGACAACGGGTTTCCGCCTAACCATTAGGATATGCAGTGTTCATCAAAGAGCCTCTCATGAGGAAGCGACATTCTACAGACTCCCTGCCGTCGGCTAATGGTATTTCCGTGTACACATATCCTAAGCATAAAACTATTAAACTGCCGATGAGCATACGGATAAACTTACTGGAAAGTATAGGTGATTATTGGTAACACTCAGAGATCGAAAAACCATGCAATGATGTCAGGATTGTCGGCCACTGGTTTGGAGCCAATTGGATGCATCAATTTTGTTCAACAGCTTCACACCTTAGGTTGACACGTTAACAATTTTTTTGTCAAAACAGTGTTCCTTTCATTCGGCGAAGACAAATTTCGACAGAGACGTATTTATGAAGCTCTAATGACTGAATATTACGGAGTTGTCATTGAAGTGAGTTATAACATATTTTTAAAGAGATGGACAGTGGAAATCGATCAGTTGGGTGAAGGAATAAGCATTGTTGTTAATCAAAGAAGAAAATGAGTCAGCGGCAGTCATATAGTTCCACAAAGAGGTAAATGTTGCTTCGAAAGAAGCGTGCGGCTACAGGTCAGAAGTTATCATCAGACGGTTGGCAGCAAGTACGACTCGATGGATGAGTACTGAAATCATACAAAGATGGCGCAATCCTGAGATTAAATTGGAGAACAACCGCATCGTTCGATCTATAACAAAATATTTTGATTTTGGCGGAGTTTTACTCGTGAACAAGGTTTCGGTTGACTTTATGGCCAACATTTCGGACTGAGTGAATTAATCCGGAAAAATGGATGAAGCAAATACGAAGGGAGTTGGTGGCATTTAAAAACGAATTGAGTGATAGCGACGGATCGCTTCATTCATCACTCTATAGGCAGCCTACTTAAACTGAAGGAGCAAATCACTATTCTCCTCCCATTGGCACAGTAGACAGTGGTGACTGGCATCACACATGCCATTCTATTGATCGACTCCGTTCAAACAGCACTGAAGTGGTTCCCGGTGAACCGCAGGTATTGGTCTGGCAGAATGATCAAAGTTTAGGCAAGAATACAGTATGGTGAACCTAATAATATCGAGTGGCGCGTGTGGTTGCGACCTCTGTTCGATTATCGCATGATTGAGCGTGCTTGAGGATGTGTGATTCAATCAGTTGAAAGTCATGTGTATTCGTGATGTTGGTCTGCTGATTCATGGCGATCAGCTATAATATGACAGTCGGATGATAAACCATAAATCGTTTATAAAAACAGGTATTGTAATGACATTGAGCAACTGTAAAGCTATCATATTTTAAGCGTCAAAACTCAATAAGGGCAGAGAATAGCGCGGCCTACCAACTCATCGAAATCGACCGCTTGAGGATTTACGATATAAAGCAGCTGAAAATAGATGTTCTAGATGCAGAAAACCATATAATTAACGACGATCTGCAACATCCGTGAGACAGGTTTGTCCTCCAGCAGATGGCGGTTTAAAAGTAAAATGTGATTTTGGCTGACGGGAAAGCATCCCAAAAAGGCGAAGGCCTACAATGTTATGGAAAAGTAATTCTAGAGGATGGATTTGACTGAGAACCACATGAAGTTCCTATTATAAGCCAGATGTGATAACGAGCCGTACCATTTGATTACTATCCGCATTCGATCGATAAATAAGTGTCATCAAGAAACTAGGCCATAAAATTTACTTGTGGGTGTTAAAATGCTAACGCCATGGTGACCGGAACGAAGAACCGTTCCGATTATTGAGTACGGGTATAATTTCGCTTCAAACTTGCCAAGTATCCGAATTTAGAATAAGGTCAACTGACCTCGTTCACAAGTTCTGTGGAGCTACGGGGATACTGATCTTATCTGAACAGATGTTTGGAGGACATCATTGGAAAATAGAATACAGAGTATGTGTGGAAATGAGTTCAGCACTTACACGATTAAGGGTGTTTACATTGGCGTGACTTTGTGCAATCAGCAGTCGCACGCATTTGGTGTTTCCAAACTTTGCAGCATAATGCAGGGCAGCCTGTAACGAATGCAGGGAAAAGAAAATTGCCGTGGAATTTCAAGTGATATGCAGCACATGAAGTTTAAATGACCTAAAACAGCATTGTCAGCAGAGATTTTAATGACTTGATATTACGGTTACCGCAGAGACGGTAAACTCCACCACTTATTCGGACCAGATTCTGTGGAAGACGGTAACTTCCTTCACATTTTATAATTACTACATGCTGATAGAACCTGATGGGAGTTTTGAACAAACTAATAGTATTTACCTAAAAGAGAGTTAACGATGGGACCCTGCTCCCGTAAGAAACTATTTCAGAGGGGGAAAGTTGCCTGCATGACTGATGAACGTGGAATAATTAAGTACATGTAAGGTTGATAGTGGAAGCGTTTTCGATCAAGGTGTCGTTTCTCCGTGATATTACTTCAGACTACGTCAAGACGTTATCGCATAGATTTTGTTGCCTGTAAACAAACTCTGTTCCGCACATCCAAACCTGGCTAATATACGTAATCCAGAAAGTTAAACCACTTTTATAAGCTTATTATAATTTCTACGATACTCGTTATGATTCGGCGAATAACATTCAAATCCTGACTACCGCGAACGTGAATACGCAACTTCCATCCCGAACCATGGTAACCGGTCAAACATCATACCTGACTGTCGACCTGTTGTATTGGATTCTAACACCAATGTCTCATCGTCTTATCCGCCTGCTTCCTTTTTAGTTTTAATCGTTTCCTAATTAGCCGTAAGAGCATCTTCCCCCGCTCGCAATTCCTGATGGAGAGGACATGTTCTGCACGATATATATATATATATATATATATATATATATATATGGAAATATAAATTAAGCTACTTCAGAATTAGCTCCTTCCATTGGAGCACATAGACCCGGAGAAAGTATTCCAACCGGAAGATGAGGGCTCCGAATCCAAGTGGGTCTTCTACACACGTAAAGAGCAGAGCTGTAGGCTACTGGGCACGTCTCCAGGCTGTGGAGAGCGGAGCCACTACTGTTTCAATCGATAGTCGTGGATAAGTTTGAGTAGTACCAAACCAATGCCGACAAAGGGCGGTAGTATCGAGAATGGTGTGGATGGTTGCTGAGGATTTGAGCTCTATAACGAATTGACCAAAAGACGTATGAGCTGGACCATCGATAGATAGCTTTAAACAGTCCGTGAGCCAACGTTTCGCTTTGCTGTCTCAGCCGAAGGCGACGAGTTTAGCTAACGAAGACAGCTTTGGTTTTAGTGGCCGAAATGTGCAACGTCCATAGAGAAACCACAGATAGCAATGAACAACTGACAGCTTTGAAGGGTAACGACAAGCTGGTAGGTGTATCAAACCTCAATCGTTTCTTATTCTTCTCTTTCATTCGCATTACTTTTTTCTCGCCGAAGTTTAAGTGGCACAAAATCTGTACACAGACAAATGCAATATGGATACATGTATATGTATATTATAATTTACTGAAAGGGAGCTGCAGCCATCTTGAGGTTTTCTAAGAGGAAGAAGCTACCGGTCCTGGAAGGAGCCGAACTCGTAACCATTAAGTGAAAGCTCAATGATGTTGATCGCTCAAAGAGTTTCGGTTATAATTCATTAAAAGAAATCGCAGTTTGCATGTCTAAATCAGATTTATGCCTTAGAAGCATCCCGTTAAACGAGCAAAAAAAGATACTTGGAACGGTCTGGTGAGACATTCCTCGATGTCGGAACACAGGGGGATATAAAACAAAGTTCCCAAATATTCTTGATTGTATAAGTTTAACTTCCACGTCGGTTATGATGTCAATTGCAACTTTAAACGGTAAAACGAAATTGCAAGAAGCCGATAGAACGAAAACACGAAGCTTGATCGCGAAGGAAAAGATCTGGAGTGAGCGCTCCCATATGGGCCGAAGTGTCATCGCATATAAGCAGGACAGGAGAGACGTTTACCAATGTGAGATATGTGGTGTGTGGCCAAGATGTGCGTATGCCGCTCCGAGGTAGCATTTTCAACATTAGAAAGGCAAGCCCAAATAACCACCACCGTTTCCCCAGAGTTACATGCTTCCATAAAAAGAATGAATATGCAAGGGGAATAGAGAGTAGACCTACACAGACGACAGAAGAAAAGAATGCCGTAGTAATAACACATAGAATACAGTCTAACTGCACAGACCCACATTTTCAACCATTCACACTCGAAAGAAAGGGACAACACGATTGCCACTGTTCGCGGTTCATTGCCATATCCATCAGTGTCTCCAGCCAGCTAGTCGATGAGTCCTTCGGATGCCAACCACGAAGACGTGAGACATTTACTTTACCTAACTAAGTTCGCCGTGCATTAACACATTTCACGTTCACACGTCATCTACTGAATTCCACGTGACCTCTTCCACTTCGCGGGAAGAAAGCAAAATGTGACAGTATGGTAGATGAGGTTCGCTGAGATAAAGTTTTTCACAGAACCGGTACCTAATACTAGATTCTAACCTCCACATTACGCACTCCGTGACTTCATCCAATCCGGGCGATACTACGCAGACATCGGTGATCAAAAACTTCCAAGCGACGAACATCATCCGCACGAAAACTCCATGTCTTGCAAACATACGACAGAAGTGAACGCGCTGCTGACAACACACGCGACCTCTCAACTTCAATGAAACTTCGGGTAAACGCCACAAGTGCTTCAGTCTGGCGAACGCCGCTCAAGCTTTGGAGATAGGCACACCCAACTCCACTACCGCGCCACCATCATTACTCGGCAACTGACCAGACAATTGAGATGGTCAACAATCATCAGTTCCTCACATCGACCACTAGCTCGGTATGATTATCGTCTAGACCTGTAATAACACTTCACACTCTAAAGGTGTAATGCACATACCGAATCGAGCTATAGTCCTCACCAGCCTGTTTAGTGCATCTGGCAAATCCTCCGCAAATTCGAGCAAGCACACGAGGTCGTCCGCGTAATTTGCGTCACGCAAATTCTCACTTGGTAATTCGATGCCCATATCTTGAAGATCACCGAAAGCACTGTACATGATAAAGTAAAACAAAAGCTAAACAAAATGGGGCATTCTTGTCAAACATCACTGATTGTTTCGAATGAACATGATAATTCACCACTTGCACTCACGCGACCACATGTGTGCAAATACAATGCTCGCAACAGGTTCACGAATTTTGCTGGCATACTCCTCCGGCGGGCAGTACTGAATGGCGGCTGTTCGGTTGACCGAGTCCAAAAGGCTTCTCAGGTCGAGACAAACTACGATCGTCGAACGACGGCGTGTGTGACGGGTTTTACGTAGCTGACGATGAGTAGAAATCTGGTCGATGCAACCTCGACCCAAGTGAAATCCAGCCTGCTGTTCGCGGATGTTATTGCTGCGAACCGGTGACTCAGTGGCCCTCTTTAATTATTTCCAAGGGATCAGATAGTGAATACAGATGAAAATCCTACCGAAGAAATTTCCTTGTTTATGCTTGTAGGATAACCACCAATTGAATTTCTGGTGTTACTGCAACTTTTCGACAGAAAGGCTGCATGCAGTTTCACTAAGGTGAATGTGGGTGAATGGCATTGTAATTGGTATCGTGCCCGAGTCTAGCAGCTGTTTCGTTGATTACCGATGCTTGTGCGACGAAGGACCTTGACAGACAAATTGCGATTAATACGCAGCCGTGGCATGAGGCGAAGGTAAGAGTGCGAATGTGCAAAAAGAAGGTCATATTATGAGCTAGGCCAAACAATCAGGATGAACGGCCCGGATTGGACAAAACACGTCATGAACTGAATCACGTGAAATGCATCGAACGAGATGGGCCAATCAAAGCGCGACCCGGACAACCGATGAAATAATGGCAGTCGAGCGGGAGCAATAATGCAAGCAAAGCAACCTATAAATATGTGATGAGTTTACTTAATAAATGAGAATCTCTGTTTGCCGGTGGACTGGTTGGGTTTATTGGAGATAGTGGGAATGGACGACAACGATCTGGAGACAGGATCGGCCTGCTGAAGAGCAGTAATCGGTACGGAAAAACGACGATACTTGACAGTGAACAGCACGTGCTTAGTTTTACTTAAGTGACTGCACGGTCCGCGATTCACTTGTGAAATCATATGAGAACAGGAACGGACATAATCACAGAATAGGATGAATCACAATACTTCGCATGATCTCCGTAGCCGCACATGCATGTTATTTCGGATACGGAAAGAATGACAAGTGCATAGACATCAGGGTCATACACAGTTAGGTGGAGTGAAAGTGAAGCTCATCCGTCACTACCAGACGGACTGGAGGTACATTAGCCGATTAAATTAGATCAATCTTCACTGCGACAAACAAAGATTTTCATATACTGAGTAAGTGACCAGCCATCTCAACCAGTCGTGTTAAGCGAATAATTTTCTATCCACCTTGCGACTGAATGCTTGCGCACAGCTGAGAAGCAAATCCTCAAAAGTTGGATTCAAACCATACTTTGAATAATCTTGATCCTATTCTCATTGATCAAACATCCAGGGCCTAATGACGAACTCTATAGAGTGCAGTCTGTATTTCAATGCAGGTAGTGCTTACGAATCTGTTTAAACATCATAGGAACGTCTATACCCAAGCAGCATATCAGGGCATCAAAACCGATAACGCCGAATTGGTCAGCTGTTTCCATTATGAACATCGATCTTAGAACCTTTTCTATCAGTCGAACTAACACAATTGTTTTAGTCCAAATGGTGTTTCCCACAGAGCATCTCACTCAACACTCACTGCTTTGAAACCTCGTGTCCCAACCGTTTTTTTTTAAGTTGGAAACCAAGATGTACCATCACAGCATGGGAGAGTATGGTGATGAATGAGAAACGCGTTTTCTATTCATCGATATTCGCATATCGTAATACGGTTGGATTTGTGCACTTTTAGACACTCGTCGTTTTGGAACGGACGATGGCCTGACACACTAAAGTCGCGAGCAGCCTAAAAATTGTGAAATACAACAATTTTATTTTGGGATATAAATCGACAATTGTCGATAAATTTAAGCTACGGGACGATCATAGTCTAGAATTGAGTAAATATGACAACATAAAGGGCCAATTAAGAACGATAGTTGGTTCGTGAGAAGTTTGACCTACACCAAATTATGTGAGATCTAAGTAAGGCCAATTTCTTAATGAAGTCTGTCAAAAGTTGCACAGGTAGAAGATAACAAACAGGGGAATGATTTGTTGATCCCAAAATCGAACGTAACACACGTCTCTTATATCCTTAAAACCTCATAAACAACCAATATCAAAATTGGCAGTCTGTAAAACGATCTCGTTTTTACCGAAATCGACCAAACAGAGCTACCACAATAATGACGGTTCAATGTCACACTTCATTGTCAATGACTAACATATTGGACCAGCCAAAAAATCATAGATTAGTTCGATTTATAAAGTTGTCTAGTGTCTGTCACTCAAGGCTTGCAAAAAGAATTGGTGTTTAAGCATCGACAAGTTCGCTCGAGTGTATGAATGTATGAAACGGTTATGGAGACGATTACCGGAGCAAAACTTGTTCATAATAGACTTTGATGTTCGTGTGAAACAACTTTGCAGATTGTGTTCGCAGAGCGTGCAACATTTCGGAATCGCCTGAGAGGGAAGCAGTTTACAGAAACACTATTTGTGATCTGAACAAGGTGGTCTGTGGTGAGTGAGAATTGGATTGCAAGTAAAAATCCACCGCCTATCCAGTGATTTAATCGGGCGTCTAATTAGCAATGACAGATTCAGTCTCGATAATTAGACGTTAAATGATTTTACCTGCGCCTTTTTCCCGCAGCCTCACTGTACAACGGCAACTTCAAATATCTCGATGCCAGATATTGCGCTGAATTATTTTGCATTACAAGGTGGAGAGCTATGGTCTGTGGATTTTTGGATAGTAGGGAAACCACATAAGAAATTCCATTTCGTTGTGGTCCATATGATGAAAAATATTAGAATTGTTATGTAACACTGTAGTTTGAATTGGAAGTGTCCTGCTGTGCAATCTGCCAAACTTCTGAAGGGCTTTAGCACTATGACAGAGCGAGGAAGGATAATATTACTCAAACAAGTGAACGTGCGTTGTGAGACGAAGACGAAATGTTTATTTAAATCTACCAACAAGGGTAGTTAGTAGACATACGACATTCGGAGATATTTCGAAATAACTAATAACGAAAAAACTATGTGCACCTATGGACTCGAACTTTTATTTAGTGATCATTTTCATTGTGATCAGTGAATGCAAAAGTAGCGTGTCACGAACTACACAGAATTGTGACGGGCAAACCACCGACGCAGCACACTTCGAATCTATGCGGTAACATTCAGAGATTCATGACACCAACCGATTATTTGCATTATTCATGAGACAGGTGGCTATCACCACCCGCCTTATCTAGATCACATCGGCATGAATTGTGGTCGTCCAATACATAAGAGGAAGGCACCGGTATGGCGCAACTCTAAATGACCAAGGGTTTCTCACCCACCGCTCTTTGTGCTGAATGCAAACAACTGGGGAACCAGCATAAAGGACGAATAACACAAAAACACATGTTGACCTATCAAAGAGAGCAAGCCTGAGTTGAATCAGGCCGCATATGAACCGTGTCATTAAAAACGAGCAGCCAGCAGGTCAACGGACCAGTCATTAGCCAAAAACGTCTGTCCAGTCAAGCGAGAATGGTATTCGTCACCACTAGAATAACTGAGTAGATCAGTGAAGCTTCATTCTTGAGCCAGTATACGGAGTACTTAAGAAACAGAATCGCAACTACGTGGGGCACGACAGCGACTTCAAGAGAAGAAACTGAAAAACTAAGTGGTTAAAATTGTCACCTAGAATGACAACGGGTGCTTCAGTCCAGTTTTTGCGACCCTTCACCATGTGCTCCGATTTACATTGCTATGCCATCAAAACTGTGATTTAGAAGTGACAATACTGAAGAATAACAGACAAAATAACCATGATGAGTAAAAAACTTGTGTAGATTTGGAAAGATTCCGAATGCCAGGATGATATCACTCACCATATTGCCTAATGTACCCAACCATTCCATGAGAGGGTTACATAGATACTAACCTCGAAAGAGTAACTTGACCTATTCTGCATTAGGCTTTTGACGTCACTTCTGTTATCGATTTCCTCAGTCGGGTGTTTTTGCATGAGCGGAATCAGCATCAGAAGACATACCCAGTTAAACAAATGGAGCGTGAAAAAATTCCATAAATGCAGATGGGTGATGCATAGGCAGTGTATGCTTGCAAGATTAATGCCAAAATTAACAGAAAAAGCCGTACCTAGATGCGGCCTGGTGGTTTAAATTAGTTCCAAAACCCGAAGAGATATGCAGGACAACTTTTCACGCCAGAGAAACAATCACCTGACGGGTTACAAATTAGAAAGCAGACAGTGTGGGATCCTAAATAAGCTAGTTTTGTTACATCCATTCCTAATGGTAAAATGAATAGATTGCAGAGCTTGGAATGCGCAAAACATCGCAGCGGAGGCAAACCAGCATCTGCGAAACTAAAAATATGAAGTGATATCGAAACATAAGACAGTAACAGAACCGGATTAGTAAAAAGCCGCGCTATAATGTACTGCAACTTTCTATTAAAGTGAGTGACAGCAGTAGGATTTAACCCTTTGAGCTGCGTGGTGAGTATTCGATCTGCTTAACCCATATGCATCAACTTTTGATTCCGTACGACTGACGGATCGGCCCAAGAGAGGATTGCACAGCAAACAAGAGAAGACGGAAACCGTCCACCGAACAAACAATCTCCAGTAAGGAGACAGGAGCATTTGGCCATTTCGCTTCAACGGACATCTTTTTTCTCGTCTGAGACGGGAAGTTACTAGCCCAAGCGATGCCCCCGCTAACACTGATATTGTTCTTGATAGAACTGACAAAATCCCAGAAAATTCAAAGCACGACAATATATTTCTAAAGCACAAACATTAGCCAAGCCCTTGACCGGATTCGATTATTAACTTTCAGAAGGGAAGTTACTTGAAAACAACAAGACCATTACTCATGAACCAGACACCCCATTCACCCGCTGGTCATTATTCGTCCCAGTGAATACATCTCATTCGCGGTACAAAGCTCGACAGTTATAGTAACATGCTTCATGTATGAGTGTACAGGAAGGAACATGACCCATAGCCACTAGGACCCACTACACGGAAGGGGGAACCGGCAACCATGACCCCGGAACTTGAAGTAGCACAGAATTACATAAGGTCGCTATACGTGTGGTAACAAGACGGCTGACAGCGAGTTGCCGTCTACCATCAAAGTGATCAAGGGATCTGGGATTCGGCTTTCTAACCATTTTGGTGACAAATCGTTAACCTATTGGCTGTTGCGATCATCCGATGTTTTTCATTAAAGGGTCGGTGCGGCCGGAGTGGTGGAAGCGAAAACTGCACTGTGCAGTAAACGAACCAGGAGCACAGTAATTGTAGGTTTACAGCAGTGCACATTCTGGTCAAAGCAGACAAATTGTGGTGGACGGTACGGTATTCGTGTGGATTTTGATCTTTTCAAATCTAGATTGTTATTCGGGCGGTGTAGCTCCAAAAGGAGCCCAGTATCAGATGACTTGCTGTCTTGGATGTAGAAGCTGCGTCCGAATTATGCTAACTTAAAAGATCCGTGGCAAAGGATAAATAGTGAGTGGATAAAACCACCACTGAGGGTTTCAACACACGTACTTTCATGTAGTTTCCTAGTCGCTGGACATCCCTTCTAACGGTGACCAAAAGAGATCTCTAGAGATGGTGTAAGACAGTGAATGATGTGGATAAGTGAGATGTAAGTGGTATTCGATGAGAGTAGCACCTATGAGTTTGCAGACCTGTATTTGTTAGAACACTTACCATTTTGGTTCTCATCATCGCATGTGCCTCCACGAAGCTGAGATATGCATCAGCTACCAAACCTCGGAAACACCCCACAAGCAGGCTAACCTAGGTTGAACGTAATCAAAATCAAAAACCTTTCGGTGGAATGGTATCTGGGATGTGAAGATAATTACTCTTGAATTGGCGGACCAGATTTGATACCTGATATGACTACAATTATTCCAGTTCATCTGACAGGGACCTTTTGAAGAGGCATATCAGGTGGACAAAAACCCACCGGCTTATGTGTCAACCTTTCTAATTTTCGGATGTCATTTAACTGTGAAAGCGCGAGAAGTGCAACTTCAAACAAAGGGTCGAACGGTGATGAAACCTCTTCGCATCCCACTCCCGTGAATATTCATGAATAATTCATGTAACCAACGCAGATTGTAACAGATAACCGTCAGGTAAAAGTGAAACAATATTCCTAAGTGTCAAAGGTATTGGCATTCTTCATTTCGAACTTCTTATCCAAATAATTTGTTGCTCGTAGATTTTTGTCCGCATGCTCAATATTTTTTCTTTCAGTTCGACCTGGAGTAGACGGAGATGCCATATAAGCGGCTAAGGCGATAGCGCATCAGCGCGAAGGTAGATTTTCAGAATGAGTTGAACTAAAGGGCAGCCAATACTCGAAAACGAAACGTCAACAAGTCGGTTTGAAGGTTCAGTCTGATGAGCTTTTCTAATGGCGCTGCTACATGCTACTCATTAAGTATACAATGGCGTGTCAAGATCCACAGATTGAAACCGTCCAAGCTCAGACACCGCAATCAAATAATGCGAGTCCATGATATTTCATACCTTCTCAGACCACAAACAACTAAACACCACTGAATTTGAGCAACGCATGAAGACATTGTCAATCTGAAGGAACAAAGAGAAAGACCACGGCAAATCACTATAAACGATTCCCTATTTAATGAAAGGTCACATTACTGTCCCATCATTCATAGTGTTTTCTGTACCTCTCCGAAATAAAAACCAATACGCGGTTCATAGTTGTCCAAACGGATTGTGCAGTATGACAGTCTGCCGACTGAATGAAACCATGATGAAAGTTTATGCTGGCAATGCAGTATGTTGAGCTCAAATGCAGAATGGAACGGTTGCATTTATATAGTCGTGAGAGCGCAAAGTTCGTGAGACACAAAAAAATAAAACTAGTTCGAACGTTCTCAGCAATTTATTTAAACCCCAGGCCCGGTCCATAATTAAATCTCCCGTCTACGAACACACAAATTCAAAAGAGGTAAATCAATCTCCTTCGACTGGTAAAGCTTCCCGGCTCATTTCTGCACAGGCTCTAATCTATCAGGTTTTTTTGTTTTGTGCTCATCATTCTCGCCGCATGTACTTCTGATAGTCCCGGGCTGACTGCTATGTAAATTGCAGCATTTAGTCAGAAGCGTCTGTGCCGTTCCAAGAATCAATTCAGAAGAAATAACAGTAAACTGAAAAACTATAAAATGAGTTGAAGAGTGTGTCAGAGAAATTCATTCCACTCACTGAATCTCTATATTTGAACACCCAAAGTCGAGCTCGCGCTTGCGACAATGTTACACTCGAATTCACCTCTTCAAGTAGTGTTGTTAGGGTTGCCATCTTTTACTTTTACTTTCCAATTTTGTCATTCAAGTGGTTATGGAAATAGCCCTATCCTCATGTGAGAACATTGTCATTGGTAATTGCTCAGACAAGAATCTGTCCGGTTTAGTTTATGGGCACCACACTGTGCTGCTGAGTAAAGATCCAACTAAGTTGCGTATTTCTCTCGATCGTCTGAACGATAGCGTAGGTATGAGTTTTGCACGTTCGAAGTGTAAGGTGCTGTTGCAGGATTGGATTACCTCAAATCCGGAGCTTGTTCTTTCCAAGGAGTAAATGAATGAGGCGTGCAGATTTAATTACTTGGGTAGTTGCATTTCACCTGGTGGTCGTATATCAGATGGAGTATCTTCGCGCATTCTGAAGGCCAATCGGCCGCTGAGGGCAGGAGATATGCGAGGACTCTCGATGTTTGAACACCGCTGTCTTTATAGAATTGGTAGAATATGATGGAGGAAGTTTTTGGGTAACTCAAAAGTTAGGCCTAAGACACTGGGTCCCAGGGTCCAGTTTTTAGAACAGGCATTGAATCAGAATAGTTTAAGGTGTTAGGGACATGTTTTGTGCAAGCCCACAGAATGACTGTCTCGTTGTAAGCTGTTCTTCGAGGCAGGTAATAGTTGGAGGATGGTTCGGGGTGGTCAGCTGATGACGAGAATAAAAAGCATAGGAGCTCTAACCAGTAGATTGGCTCGTGTAGGTGCAGTTAGACTACCGGGTTGGGGTGCACGAGATCCCCCGAAGCAATAGTTGGAGACAGTTGATGTGCCTCAGTCCCACAGACAGGGGAGTTCTTGCATTCGAAACCCTTCTTCTTCTTCTGCAAAGTTCTTCAATTTACTATTTTGCAGTCGATTCCTCATTATTCTCCGTTGATGCTGAGAGGAAGAAACCACAACCAGGGCAAGGTTAATGGTCTTCCAAACTGAACTGAACTGAACTGCCTTCTTCAATCCTTGAAACAGGCACTGAATTTTAATATATTAAATTGGTTGGGCTAAGCGTTGCGCTTGTCCACAGAACGACTCCTTCGTTGTATAACGTAACAGCTGGAAGAGGTGTCAAGATAGCCAGTTGACGACGTCGCAAAAGTATGAAAACCCTAATCAGTGAATTGGGCCGTGTAGGTGTAATCATACTGCCGTATTGGGGTCCATGGTATCTCCCCAGGAGCTGATCGGGGACGAGTGATGTGGCTAAATGCCACGGTCAGCGGCGCTCCTGTATTCCAAATTTCCTCTTCTATATACTTCTCCTACTGACCATCTTGTAATTGATCTCCCGCAATCTCTCATTCTCTTTATCTTTTGTGTAGAGAATGTGGTGAAGTAGCAAACAAAACCCAAACATACCAGTTCAAGGTTGTTAAAACTGAATTGAACTGAAGTGGAGAAGAACATCACAATCGGACAGGGGTACATCAGATTTATTCAAAATGTCACGAGGTGAGGTAGGTAAATAAAAAAGCTCTCAATGTTTGCATGAAGAAATATGTTACTGTCCTGAACAAATTCCGGTAACCTTAAGTGGAATCAAGGCTAGAACTAATTCGGATAAAATAAAGTGGGTAGATTATTAAGTGGCATATGACGAACGATTTAGCAAATAAAGCGCACTACATCAATTGGCAATTAAAGCGAAGAAGCATGTTTTGGATATAAAAAACGGCGAAGACGCTCATTATTTTCGTAGAAAAATTTTTCGTTGAGTGTATCGCAAAACCCTCATAGAAACTCGGTTATCAGAGGAGTCAAATGGTTACATTATAGCCAAGTGGACAATATCAGAAACGATGAGAACACCGGCCTCGATTACAAGTGGAACAGTTCAAAGTCAAACAGACTGGCACGTGGTGCGCGACAGAAAAACTCTTATCGAATGACAGATGAATAGAAGGCGTGAAGCAACAAGCCGATGCAATTGTTCAATCTTGGATGAACGGTTACAAGGGTAGGGGAACCCTACATGTGCTACGGATTAGTATTCGCGCTGCTTGGTCTACCCATTGCACATCGTTGAACTCTGGCCTCGAACAGAAAGTAACCTGATGCCCTGTGGGCTGTGTATTAACTAACTCTTCGACTGACTGCCCTGCAATTCTGTGCCATTATCATTTCGTTGTTTCTTGCGAGATTTTCGGTTCCATTATGGTCTATGTTCCCCGCTACAATCGGCCGGAATTATTGCTGGCTAAAAATCCTGTTGGTTCTCATTCTGGATTGGGATCAGGCAGTGCCGTATCTAAAAGATCTAATCCATCCAGAAGAAGCACTCGTGCAGGTTGGCACGGGGATCTTGAATGCGCCCCTCCTGTCAAAACACACAGTCCGGCATTGCTGAGTACCAACATCCGTTCTCTGTTCACGAATATGTCAGGTCGGACTCTCGCATTTCAATCACCGACTCATATTCACACTTGTTTCATCTGCATAAAAATCGCGGATGGACCCGGATATTGTTAATTCACCCGTGTCGATAAACAGCTTCAAACTCCACCGGTAGAACAGAGTTCCAAGCAAAGAGAAGATAGCAGGTGGTGTGGCAACATGCATAAATTGCTTCTGATCTGGCAAGTCAGAAGTTATTTATTTGCATTACCTAAACGGAACTGACGATCAATTGATACAATGTCATCCCAAGTTTTCCCGCAATACCATTACGATCATAACGAACTTATGCATTGCTCTTTTCAGCTCACAACACAAAATCACACCTTTTTTGATTCTTTTCTAACACTTATTGTTCCACTTCTCGAGGATAGTCTGCATATTGCTGCAGATGATTTCAATCATGCATCAATCATACCACTTGACTGTGTTCGATTTACCAGACCTCTGCGTTTCACCCACAAAGGCAAGTCCGTTTTAGATTCGGCTATTACCAACCACCCCAGTTTGTCATCCTTGAAACTACGTGCTCCCATCTCAAGTAGTGATCAGTATCTGCTTATGTTAAGGCCCAAAATATACTCTTGGTCAGCCTCCCATTCCCTCAAGCAAAGCAAATCAAAATTCCCTTCGGTTGGGGGTATATGCCGAGATAACAAATGAACTGCGCTTAACACTACTCTCCTTCCGCAGGCCGACTGATCCCTGCGGTCTCACGGTGCACAAGCGACTGTCAACCGGGCCCCAGTTTAAAAGGGCTGCTTCAGCCTGCTCACTTAAGACTATTCCTACATCGCATTAACCCACGGCTTGAGCCGCTTCGTCTCCTGAGATGCGCACAAAATATCTTGATGAGACATTAGCCGCAGCTTCTTTGTTTCGGATCTCTTTTTTTAACCGCCACTCTCATGTAGATGCGACGAGCAAGCCATACCGCATCCGCAGCTTCAATTCTTTATCAGAACTACGGAGCTACGAAACACCCTTCTCTCATTGGTTCACCCTTTTTCCTGAAACGTTACCACGCTCAAGCCCTCTCCCTTGCACACTGTAGTGCACATTCATCACTGGATACGTGCAAATATTGACACGGTTGCTTTGATCAGCATTTTAGTTGGCATTTTTTTCTTCTGACCTTCGCTATTAGTAAACAACTGACCTTTTGGGTTACGTCTTTAGCTTACGGTAGATCGACACTGTTTGCGGAGTTCTCAGCATACAGTGGAGTGAACCGCCGATACAACGATCGAAATCCAGGTGCACACAATTTATTGAATTACCAGAGGCGATAAAACCAGAATATTTGGCTTAAGATTACCGTAACCAGACAAGGCAGATAAATCACATGGGTGTTTTGACGATGCAGCTACTATCGTAAGAAATCGGTTGGACTACTTTTATTGACCGAAACTGACGCAAACGCACTAATCGATCAGCAAACATAAGGCAAATCATTGAGGATTTCACGAAAACATTCCGAATATTTCTATTGCACATTTAATTCAATGATGGAAAGCATTTTTCATTAGCTAGTCACTGGAAGTGCAGCAATCGTTTACAAAAATGAAATCTGAACAAGAAACAACTATCAACCGTAGACGAAGTCAACCGATTGGAATAGTGACAGCAAGATACAGACATATTTGAAACTAAATGACATGCAAGGCCATCACCACTATCACGCACCATTAAACATCAGGGCAAGCCCAACTAACCACCACCGTTTCCCCAGAGTTACATGCTTCCATAAAAAGAATGAATATGCAAGGGGAATAGAGAGTAGACCTACACAGACGACAGAAGAAAAGAATGCCGTAGTAATAACACATAGAATACAGTCTAACTGCACAGACCCACATTTTCAACCATTCACACTCGAAAGAAAGGGACAACACGATTGCCACTGTTCGCGGTTCATTGCCATATCCATCAGTGTCTCCAGCCAGCTAGTCGATGAGTCCTTCGGATGCCAACCACGAAGACGTGAGACATTTACTTTACCTAACTAAGTTCGCCGTGCATTAACACATTTCACGTTCACACGTCATCTACTGAATTCCACGTGACCTCTTCCACTTCGCGGGAAGAAAGCAAAATGTGACAGTATGGTAGATGAGGTTCGCTGAGATAAAGTTTTTCACAGAACCGGTACCTAATACTAGATTCTAACCTCCACATTACGCACTCCGTGACTTCATCCAATCCGGGCGATACTACGCAGACATCGGTGATCAAAAACTTCCAAGCGACGAACATCATCCGCACGAAAACTCCATGTCTTGCAAACATACGACAGAAGTGAACGCGCTGCTGACAACACACGCGACCTCTCAACTTCAATGAAACTTCGGGTAAACGCCACAAGTGCTTCAGTCTGGCGAACGCCGCTCAAGCTTTGGAGATAGGCACACCCAACTCCACTACCGCGCCACCATCATTACTCGGCAACTGACCAGACAATTGAGATGGTCAACAATCATCAGTTCCTCACATCGACCACTAGCTCGGTATGATTATCGTCTAGACCTGTAATAACACTTCACACTCTAAAGGTGTAATGCACATACCGAATCGAGCTATAGTCCTCACCAGCCTGTTTAGTGCATCTGGCAAATCCTCCGCAAATTCGAGCAAGCACACGAGGTCGTCCGCGTAATTTGCGTCACGCAAATTCTCACTTGGTAATTCGATGCCCATATCTTGAAGATCACCGAAAGCACTGTACATGATAAAGTAAAACAAAAGCTAAACAAAATGGGGCATTCTTGTCAAACATCACTGATTGTTTCGAATGAACATGATAATTCACCACTTGCACTCACGCGACCACATGTGTGCAAATACAATGCTCGCAACAGGTTCACGAATTTTGCTGGCATACTCCTCCGGCGGGCAGTACTGAATGGCGGCTGTTCGGTTGACCGAGTCCAAAAGGCTTCTCAGGTCGAGACAAACTACGATCGTCGAACGACGGCGTGTGTGACGGGTTTTACGTAGCTGACGATGAGTAGAAATCTGGTCGATGCAACCTCGACCCAAGTGAAATCCAGCCTGCTGTTCGCGGATGTTATTGCTGCGAACCGGTGACTCAGTGGCCCTCTTTAATTATTTCCAAGGGATCAGATAGTGAATACAGATGAAAATCCTACCGAAGAAATTTCCTTGTTTATGCTTGTAGGATAACCACCAATTGAATTTCTGGTGTTACTGCAACTTTTCGACAGAAAGGCTGCATGCAGTTTCACTAAGGTGAATGTGGGTGAATGGCATTGTAATTGGTATCGTGCCCGAGTCTAGCAGCTGTTTCGTTGATTACCGATGCTTGTGCGACGAAGGACCTTGACAGACAAATTGCGATTAATACGCAGCCGTGGCATGAGGCGAAGGTAAGAGTGCGAATGTGCAAAAAGAAGGTCATATTATGAGCTAGGCCAAACAATCAGGATGAACGGCCCGGATTGGACAAAACACGTCATGAACTGAATCACGTGAAATGCATCGAACGAGATGGGCCAATCAAAGCGCGACCCGGACAACCGATGAAATAATGGCAGTCGAGCGGGAGCAATAATGCAAGCAAAGCAACCTATAAATATGTGATGAGTTTACTTAATAAATGAGAATCTCTGTTTGCCGGTGGACTGGTTGGGTTTATTGGAGATAGTGGGAATGGACGACAACGATCTGGAGACAGGATCGGCCTGCTGAAGAGCAGTAATCGGTACGGAAAAACGACGATACTTGACAGTGAACAGCACGTGCTTAGTTTTACTTAAGTGACTGCACGGTCCGCGATTCACTTGTGAAATCATATGAGAACAGGAACGGACATAATCACAGAATAGGATGAATCACAATACTTCGCATGATCTCCGTAGCCGCACATGCATGTTATTTCGGATACGGAAAGAATGACAAGTGCATAGACATCAGGGTCATACACAGTTAGGTGGAGTGAAAGTGAAGCTCATCCGTCACTACCAGACGGACTGGAGGTACATTAGCCGATTAAATTAGATCAATCTTCACTGCGACAAACAAAGATTTTCATATACTGAGTAAGTGACCAGCCATCTCAACCAGTCGTGTTAAGCGAATAATTTTCTATCCACCTTGCGACTGAATGCTTGCGCACAGCTGAGAAGCAAATCCTCAAAAGTTGGATTCAAACCATACTTTGAATAATCTTGATCCTATTCTCATTGATCAAACATCCAGGGCCTAATGACGAACTCTATAGAGTGCAGTCTGTATTTCAATGCAGGTAGTGCTTACGAATCTGTTTAAACATCATAGGAACGTCTATACCCAAGCAGCATATCAGGGCATCAAAACCGATAACGCCGAATTGGTCAGCTGTTTCCATTATGAACATCGATCTTAGAACCTTTTCTATCAGTCGAACTAACACAATTGTTTTAGTCCAAATGGTGTTTCCCACAGAGCATCTCACTCAACACTCACTGCTTTGAAACCTCGTGTCCCAACCGTTTTTTTTTAAGTTGGAAACCAAGATGTACCATCACAGCATGGGAGAGTATGGTGATGAATGAGAAACGCGTTTTCTATTCATCGATATTCGCATATCGTAATACGGTTGGATTTGTGCACTTTTAGACACTCGTCGTTTTGGAACGGACGATGGCCTGACACACTAAAGTCGCGAGCAGCCTAAAAATTGTGAAATACAACAGTTTTATTTTGGGATATAAATCGACAATTGTCGATAAATTTAAGCTACGGGACGATCATAGTCTAGAATTGAGTAAATATGACAACATAAAGGGCCAATTAAGAACGATAGTTGGTTCGTGAGAAGTTTGACCTACACCAAATTATGTGAGATCTAAGTAAGGCCAATTTCTTAATGAAGTCTGTCAAAAGTTGCACAGGTAGAAGATAACAAACAGGGGAATGATTTGTTGATCCCAAAATCGAACGTAACACACGTCTCTTATATCCTTAAAACCTCATAAACAACCAATATCAAAATTGGCAGTCTGTAAAACGATCTCGTTTTTACCGAAATCGACCAAACAGAGCTACCACAATAATGACGGTTCAATGTCACACTTCATTGTCAATGACTAACATATTGGACCAGCCAAAAAATCATAGATTAGTTCGATTTATAAAGTTGTCTAGTGTCTGTCACTCAAGGCTTGCAAAAAGAATTGGTGTTTAAGCATCGACAAGTTCGCTCGAGTGTATGAATGTATGAAACGGTTATGGAGACGATTACCGGAGCAAAACTTGTTCATAATAGACTTTGATGTTCGTGTGAAACAACTTTGCAGATTGTGTTCGCAGAGCGTGCAACATTTCGGAATCGCCTGAGAGGGAAGCAGTTTACAGAAACACTATTTGTGATCTGAACAAGGTGGTCTGTGGTGAGTGAGAATTGGATTGCAAATAAAAATCCACTGGCTTCCATCTAGCAATGACAATAATTATTGAAGGTGGTCAAAAAGGTTCCCTGGCACACCCTTCTGATGAAGAGCAGAAAATAGCACCGTTTGATTGGCCAAATCCAACAGGCCTTTCAAGTGGAGAAAAACTACGTTCGTCGAGCGACGGTGTGTGTGGCGCGTTTGAAGCAGCTGGCGAAGAGTGGAAATTTGGTCAATGTGACGACCTAGGCTTAATCCGGCTTACTGTTAGTGGAGGTTACTTTCGCGAACCGGTATCAAACAGTGCAGAACAAAAATGGTGCCAAGATGATTGTTAGTCGCTGGAGGTTTCTTTTTGTAAGACAATCGGTGACCCATCCCACGATAACGGAATACGCCCTTCGACCGAAATATCACGGAGCAAAGAGATAAGTGGTTTTATCGAGGCCTCTCCTTACATCCTGAAAAAACTGAGAGGGGTTGTTCGTCCGGATCGGTCGATTTTCCACTTTAACATCGAAAGCTGGATTTCACATTTACTTCCATGGGTTGGTGGTTAAGACACACCTCCCAAAGACTAGCGATTGCCGTCGGGGTAACGACATTACTACGCAGCTAGCTAAACTCCTCTATGAAGTATTCAGTCTAACCGTTGTCTAGCATGAATAGACTCCTTAGTTCTACCACAGTTTCATTAGGCGAAGTTCCCCACCCACGGATGACGTGTACAGGACTAAATGGTGTTTGACTGTTATTTGAGGCAGCGGCCACTTACATTTCTTCGGTTACCCTAGCCCACTAGGCCACATGGTGCTTCGCCAACTGACATTGCAGATGTCAACGTGTCTAATTCGCCTCTCTAGTTACAGAGTTGGCGTTCTTGGTCAACTAGAATCAGCGACTCCTGTCAAAATCGGTATCTCCTATGGAAGCTGAGATTA
The DNA here is from genome assembly GCA_008360955.1 of Fasciolopsis buskii. Taxonomy (NCBI): domain Eukaryota; kingdom Metazoa; phylum Platyhelminthes; class Trematoda; order Plagiorchiida; family Fasciolidae; genus Fasciolopsis; species Fasciolopsis buskii. The sequence goes on from LUCM01011529.1 coordinate 33,906, forward strand.
AGGCCGCAGGGGAAACTTGCTATAGGCTTGATTTGATCAAGGTGCTTATCCACACTGCTCTTCGCTGTGGTTCTTAGCTGGTCTATTACTTTCAGTGGATAATTAGTGCGAACAGCCGAGCCAGACAAGCGTTCTTCGGCTCATCGACTTTGCGGCCTGTGTTGACGACCAATGTGCTGCAGCGAAAACCGCATTAAAACAAGCGGATAATCCGATTCCACGCATGTGCACTAGTACGACATACAGTTTTAGACAGAACCGCGCCAACGGTAGCTTACTGCAATATGGCCGATCTGACTCAGACTACCTGGTGAGTTAGAGCGCCATATCGCCGTGCGACGCCAATTATGTCGGAAATTTGTGCCAAACAGAAATAAATGATAGCCTGCACAAAATTGGAGAAGCCAGTCCTTGTTATCTGTTCGTTGAACAGGCAAGGCGCAGCGCCTACCTAAACAGGCTACCGATGCACTCAGTTTTCCAACTTGTTCATTAAAATCACCTGTTGCCAATACAATCTCAAAGCCTTTGCTCTTCCGAACAAGAGTGACAAGTTCGTCATGAAGCTCGTCCTTTCGCGTTTCAGCAATGCAGTCGGTTGGGGTATATGCCGAGATAACAAATAAACTGCGCTTAACACTACTCTCCTTCCGCAGGCCGACTGATCCCTGCGGTCTCACGGTGCACAAGCGACTGTCAACCGGGCCCCAGTTTAAAAGGGCTGCTTCAGCCTGCTCACTTAAGACTATTCCTACATCGCATTAACCCACGGCTTGAGCCGCTTCGTCTCCTGAGATGCGCACAAAATATCTTGATGAGACATTAGCCGCAGCTAATGGAATTACACTACTCCAATCCCGAATTCATGTTTCACTGACCCACCACATGCTAATCGAAAGTGAGTCCACTGTCAGAGCTAAGCACGCCTGTTGGCCAGCCTGCACGAGAGTGCGCACATTGAAGGCGCCGAGATTCAGAGGATGGCGAATCTCGAGAAAATCTGAGCTAGCATGTTGAAAACCGTTTACGAAACTATCTGACAATGAACCGTTGCCAGTATCGAGCATGTCGTCAGTGAGGGAATATGGGTAGTCAGAGGGGAGAAAATAAACAGTTAGAGAAAGAAGATATAGATTGAACAAAATAGAGATAACACAACGACCGATGCAGTGTGCTTATTCATTGAGGTTTTCGGACGATTACTGCTACGGAGTCCAGCCGCTAAACAGAAGGACGATTAGGGTTATCAAATAAAAACTTTGGTTCTAAAAGGGACCTGTCCGCAAGGCGGCAAGGAGTAGATGGATGGAAGCCCATCCATCTTGATCAATCATTTTTTCACTCAATTTCCCGATTGTGTTGGCAGCTTTATCAATCCCCAACTCGGAGGACCAGCAGACTACTTTGTCTGGCCTATATTCATTGACCTTCCAGGCATGAATGAATGTTCGGGATGAGATAAGCCATCCTGTTTAGTTCGTTGGATCATGGAGGCACGCGAGCCGTCACGCCACTTCATGGTGTAGTCTCAATGTGACGGAGGCACTCAGGCAATAAGGATGATTGTAACTTTTCAAGTAGGAAATTACTTAGCTGTATCTTTAATCGAGATTAAAATATAACCTAGTCATTGATGATAAATAGAATGATGAAATATTGAAATCCGTCGATGTGAAGAACGTGACTTACCCACTTTAGAATTTGAACAATTCATCCGAAAAGCAGCCAAGAATAACAGAGGAAAACAAGGGTTTAGTAGCTGTCTGCATAAAAAGTAGTTAAGCGATATTCAAAAAGCCAAAAAATGAATCCAAAACTCACTCCATCAATTGGGTTCTGTCAGCAAGAGGGAACAATTGAGGGAAATAAACGAAGGTTGTAGTGGGGATACATACAGCTCAAAAAACATCTTAAGGACGTGATCAGTAGAAAAATTATTTTCCAGAGATTTACTGATACAACACACCAATTCAGATTCCCCAGTGATTCGTGCCGCGATATCGCCAATAATATTAAGACTTCCGTTTTATTCTGAATAACCACCTACTACTATATACTAGACGAGACAGCACTAGCTTATTTTTCCGAAGTTTGGTTTCCTTCAATATTCATAGAGTAGGATTTTTAAATTAGCGCTCAGGGTTTTTGAGCTATTGTATATGGCTCTCCGATTACAGGATATAATGTAGTTACTGCCTCACACACAGAAACCCAATCGGAAATCGAACTAATCCAAAGCGCAAAGAGGCAACACAATCGGACTACTGTAGTGACAACGACGGTATTTGTCCCAAAGAATAAAGCACTTTGACGAAAGTAGTACGTATAAGTTGAGTCAAAGTCCGCAGAACGAAATGGGTACGCCCGATGGATGTAGACATTAGGTGATATAGCCACAGCTGGCGACATTGTCGCATTGGAAATCTTCCGTAATCTTTCCTGGTGCACAAAGTGAGCTACAGTGAAAGGAATAAGCTACTCAATTATAACAGACACTGTAGTCGGGAGTGTAGGAGAATGTTCACGTAAGAGTCAGTTTATTACTTGTGACTTTAAAGGGTGAATAATACCAAGAGCGGAAGGAAACAGAAAGTTGGTGCGCCAAAATCTAGAACCCTTGCAGAAAGGAAGAGTGATAAAAGACAGACACCTGATAAAGATGACTAACTAATTGTGAAAGGACGTTGATGCGACGAAGAAACAAAGATTGAAGCACATTAACGGTTGTCGAAGCTGCATCTAAATGAGGAAACCTTTTGGTGGGTATATGCATGGCATATATATCAGCTGGCGATCGTGACCCTGAAACGTGGAGGGGCATAGAACCATATAAGGTCCCATTAGGTCAAGTATGGTAACAGGTGCAGCAACGGCGACACGCCGTTGATACGAATAAAACTGAGAAGCGAAAAATTACCATTATTAATATATCCGAGAAACAACGGAAAATGAGCTGAGTGACTCACGTGCCAATCCACCAGTTTGGAATTCAGTCCGAGTAGCCGAGCCATATCCACATGGCGACAATCCATAGAGGCTAACCACCATTGACGCGGTTCGTTGCTTGTGTATGTAGAATAGGAAGCTCTCCTGGGGACTGGTAGCTGAAATCCCATAAAGAACAGTAGCGACATGCTGGTAAATGAGCAGTTAAAGGCGATTGTGCATGGAAATATGCGGTGGATGATCCCATGGGTCAAAAAAGTCATGAAAGACTAACATATTTCAAGACCTTGTGGAAGAAAAAGATAGAGCACAAATGGAACGCGAAACGCTTAAGGTGTGATCAATCGTGGTGACTAATCACTATCAAGTATCGCAGAACTCACGAAAACATGCGTGTAAATTAAACGAAGGCGTTTAGATGAAGGACACAAAGCTGTTGTATGAATAGGTTAACAAAGTCCATGAAAATTGCATTGTGAATGTAACGCAGCACCCAGAGTTACACGCTTCCATAGAACGAGTGAATATGTAAGAGAAACGGAGAATGGACCTACACATACGACAGAAGAAAAGAATGCCGTAATAACAACACATGGAATACAGTCTAACTGCACAGACCCACATTATCAATCATTCACACTCGAAAGAAAGGGACAATACGATTGCCACTGCTCACGGTTCATTGCCATATCCGGCCAGCTAGTCGATGAGTCCTTCGGACGCCAACCACGAAGACGTGAGACACCTGTTTTACCTAAGTTCGCTGTCCAGTAACTCGTTCTACACTCCCACGTCATCTACTGAACTCCACGCGCGAGAGGAAAGCAAAATAAGACACAGTAAGGTAGGCGAAGTATGCTGAGATAAAGTTTTTCACATAATCGGTACCTACTACTGAATTCTAACCTCCACATTACGCACTCCGTAACTTCATCTAATCCAGGCGGTACTACGTATACATCGAAGGGTCGAAAAACTCAAAGCGACGAACATCGACACGCATACTCCATGGTTCGCAACCATACAACAGAAGTGAGGGCACTGCGGCACAGCACACACGACCTTCCAACTTCAAGGAAATATCAACCCAACGCTACAAGTGCTTCGGTTCAGCTTATGCAGCCTTAGACTTGGCTACACGTGTGTTCACTTCCACTGCCGTGGTACTATCGTTCGACACGCAGCCACCAAGATAGTGCTACGGTCCACGATCGTTAGTTCCTCTCCATCCAGTATCGACTTCGGGACTACTGTCGTCCAGTCCTGTAACAGCACTTTACACTTTGAAGTTTCAAAGCACATGCCGAATCGAGCTGCAAACCTCGAGAGTTTGTCTGGTGCACGTTGTGCGTGGTCCGCAGATTCGAATAGGCACATAATGTCATCTGCGTAATCTAGGTCACAGCTTCTCATCATCTGCCGTTTCGATCCTTATACCACAAGAACCTTTTAAGCATCCTCCATTAACTCATCTATAATGAAGTTGAACAAAAATGGAAAGATGGGACACCCTTGTCGAACGCCACTAGTCGTTTCGAATGAACTTGATAGTTCACCGTATACTCTCACGCAACCATAGGTATGCGAGTATAATGCTCGCAACAGGTTTACGAATTTCTCTGGTAGACCCTTCCGGTTGAAAAGCCATGAAAAGCGACTGCTTGGTTGACCAAGTCCAACATGCTTTTCAAGTCGGGAAAAACTACGATCGTCGAGCGACGACGTGTGAGAACCTTTGGTCGATACAACCCTAACCAGGTCAGGTTCTCCATACGGTAGTTGTTAGAAAAAAGAACTTCAGAAGGTCCACAACTTGTATTTTATGAGCTGAAGTTGACGTTTAGCTTAGTCGACCGTGGAGTTCTGAATTGCTGCCTCTCACTGAAGGGTATTTCAGAATAATTTACTCCTGTTCCAATGGTTGTACGAAAACAACCGAAGCCGAGTCTGAATTCATGGCGGTTTTTAAATGGAGTTTATCAAAAGTGGTGTTCTCTACCCGTTTCTGTACAATTTTATAAATGAGACGGTTAGAATATTGACATTATTGTTTTCACAGACAACAGATTGTCTCCAAAAAATATGTAGATGATGTGCTTCACTCTCCGACGGATATTAGAGCACCGNCTGTCTCTTATACACATCTAGATGTGTATAAGAGACAGATAATGAAGTTGAACAAAAATGGAAAGATGGGACACCCTTGTCGAACGCCACTAGTCGTTTCGAATGAACTTGATAGTTCACCGTATACTCTCACGCGACCATAGGTATGCGAGTATAATGCTCGCAACAGGTTTACGAATTTCTCTGGTAGACCCTTCCGGTTGAAAAGCCATGAAAAGCGACTGCTTGGTTGACCAAGTCCAACATGCTTTTCAAGTCGGGAAAAACTACGATCGTCGAGCGACGACGTGTGAGAACCTTTGGTCGATACAACCCTAACCAGGTCAGGTTCTCCATACGGTAGTTGTTAGAAAAAAGAACTTCAGAAGGTCCACAACTTGTATTTTATGAGCTGAAGTTGACGTTTAGCTTAGTCGACCGTGGAGTTCTGAATTGCTGCCTCTCACTGAAGGGTATTTCAGAATAATTTACTCCTGTTCCAATGGTTGTACGAAAACAACCGAAGCCGAGTCTGAATTCATGGCGGTTTTTAAATGGAGTTTATCAAAAGTGGTGTTCTCTACCCGTTTCTGTACAATTTTATAAATGAGACGGTTAGAATATTGACATTATTGTTTTCACAGACAACAGATTGTCTCCAAAAAATATGTAGATGATGTGCTTCACTCTCCGACGGATATTAGAGCACCGTCTTACTTCACAAAGGCCAACGATCAGTGTCTTCTTGAACATTCATGCCGCCTTTGACTCTGTTGATAGGTCTGCATTGAGGACTGGAGTGTCTGAGAAGCAAGCGTCGGTCCTCAAAGAGTTGTATCGTCATACGCCAAGTCGGGCTAGGGCCTATGGCTAGCTTTCCTCACCCTTCCTTGTCTCCAGTGGAGTACGGCAGGAATGCCCTATATCTCCATTTCTTTTCAACTTTTTCATAGAGGATGTTCTACAAAACGCTTTATATGGTCTTTCACACAGTGGAATTAAACTCGTCACAGGGAACAATTTTTGATTTAGAGAGTGCCGATGATATCGCCCTGCTAAGTAACGATACACAGGCAATTCAACGCGCGCAGGACTACTTGGCGATTGAGGCATCTTGATACGGTATGTGGTTTGCACCTTCAAAATGCAAGGTACTTCCTCAAGGCTGGCAGGAGCCTGTACATGTACTCACTCTTTGTGGTGATCAATTTGAGGCAGTCAATAGCTTCAAGTACCTCGAAAATTTGAATACCTCTGGCAAATTGCGAGCCAGAATAGCTTTCGTGAATCTGTGGCATTTGACTTCCCCTCGAGAGAAGGATGTACAAGAAAAATTACCACCGTCGAACGACGGCGTTTCGCCGGTTAGATGTAGCTGGCGGAGATCATGAGTCTGGTCGATGGAACTTCGACCTGAACGAAATTCGGCCTGCTGTTCACGGATGTTGCTCTCGCGAACTGGTCTCAAACAGCGCAACATTATCGAAGCCAACACCTTAGTAACTATCGGAATTGAACTAATCCTACAATGATTCCTACAGCCTCTCCGTGTGCCCTTCTTGAAGGTGGGTACAATCAGTGACTCAACCCACGATAACGGAGTACGTTCCCCGTTCCAAATATCACGAATCAGGGTTTCTCCACCCAATTTGAAAGGAACTGGGGGAAGTTCGTCGGCACCGGCGGCTTTTCCTCGCTTTAGAAGTCGAATATTCGATCCCACTTCCGATTCCGTTTGGGAGAGTAAAGAAACACATCCCTATGATTTGCAGCTGCAGACGTCGGACTAACTACATTAGGGCTCGGTCAGCTAAGCTGATCCGTAGCGCTCAGCTCTACAGCCCAATATTTGCTGTCTACAATGGATGAGCTCTCCAGTCCTATCGCACACTTCACTAACCGAAATTCGCCGCTTACCGCTGTCGCGTACAAGCTTGAACAGTCTCTGATTGTTACCTGAAGCGGACGCTTCCTCCATCTCTTCGGTTACCTTAACCCACCGGCTTTCGCGGTCATTCCTAAGGCTTACCGACAAATGACGCTGCAACTACCGACGCACCTTATTCACACCCTTGCAGTTAGGGACCTGGCGTTTTCGCTCCTTCAGGCTCAACGACCCTTGCGAGATTCAGTGTATTTGATGAATGCTACACTTAGGACCATAGGCGAAATCTGCTGCCAAATGCATCGTCCGTCTGATTTGATCCCAGCGCTCATCCACATTGTTGCTCGTCGAGATTCTTAGCTAGTCGGACAGTTTCTGTCCATAGCTGGTGCAAACAGCCTAATCAGACATAAGTTCGACGGCCAACCGGGTTTGTGGTCTGCATCAATGACCGCTGAGCTGCAAAATAGTCGCATTAAAACTAAGGCATGGTCCGATTCGGCGTACGTGGACTAGTACGACATACAGTTTTAGACAGAACCGCGCCAACGGTAGCTTACTGCAATATGGCCGATCTGACTCAGACTACCTGGTGAGTTAGAGCGCCATATCGCCGTGCGACGCCAATTATGTCGGAAATTTGTGCCAAACAGAAATAAATGATAGCCTGCACAAAATTGGAGAAGCCAGTCCTTGTTATCTGTTCGTTGAACAGGCAAGGCGCAGCGCCTACCTAAACAGGCTACCGATGCACTCAGTTTTCCAACTTGTTCATTAAAATCACCTGTTGCCAATACAATCTCAAAGCCTTTGCTCTTCCGAACAAGAGTGACAAGTTCGTCATGAAGCTCGTCCTTTCGCGTTTCAGCAATGCAGTCGGTTGGGGTATATGCCGAGATAACAAATAAACTGCGCTTAACACTACTCTCCTTCCGCAGGCCGACTGATCCCTGCGGTCTCACGGTGCACAAGCGACTGTCAACCGGGCCCCAGTTTAAAAGGGCTGCTTCAGCCTGCTCACTTAAGACTATTCCTACATCGCATTAACCCACGGCTTGAGCCGCTTCGTCTCCTGAGATGCGCACAAAATATCTTGATGAGACATTAGCCGCAGCTAATGGAATTACACTACTCCAATCCCGAATTCATGTTTCACTGACCCACCACATGCTAATCGAAAGTGAGTCCACTGTCAGAGCTAAGCACGCCTGTTGGCCAGCCTGCACGAGAGTGCGCACATTGAAGGCGCCGAGATTCAGAGGATGGCGAATCTCGAGAAAATCTGAGCTAGCATGTTGAAAACCGTTTACGAAACTATCTGACAATGAACCGTTGCCAGTATCGAGCATGTCGTCAGTGAGGGAATATGGGTAGTCAGAGGGGAGAAAATAAACAGTTAGAGAAAGAAGATATAGATTGAATAAAATAGAGATAACACAACGACCGATGCAGTGTGCTTATTCATTGAGGTTTTCGGACGAATACTGCTACGGAGTCCAGCCGCTAAACAGAAGAACGATTAGGGTACCCAAGCAATGCCTTTGATTTGGAGTACCAGGAGGTTTCTTCGTCAGACTTGTACCCATTGACCTTCTAGGTAAGAGTGGATAATCGGCTTACGATAAACCATCTTGTGTGACTCGTGGGTCATGGAGGCACGCAAGCTGTCACATCAAGCAAGGTGTCGTCTCGTTGTGGCTGATCTCCGAGACTTAACTGCACAGAAGAACTAACCGATGCTTAGCAGAAGGCAATTTTCATTACTCGACGCGTTACCATACCTGACGGGACCTCACGTGGCTCGTTAGTTCATGTTCCACTGTCACGGCTGGCAGCTTTCAAAATTATCCCGACTCTTTAAGAGTATGGGTTACAGCTGTTATGCTCACAAGGTCCTGACAGCGGTCACAAAGTTCGAGGGCTTTGGAAATTGAGGCTGGTCGTAACTCAGGCTGACGGTTTTTATGAGGTATTGATCGCTGAAAAAGGCTTTTGTATCACATACATTTCATAACCAATCGAGGTGACATCGAAGATGTCAAACAACACCTTATGAATACAAAACTTATAGGATCCACAGATACGGTATCAACTTTTGGGCACTATTCCGGACTATGCAACTCAATTGAGTTGGTTTTCAATTCTCAACATAGTGGTGAAAAACGGAATAAATGTTTAATAACTCCCTAACGGTATCCAAGTGTCTGCTTGAACACGATTTGACATTCGCCCCTCACAAGCCATTCACTTCGCGTTCGTCATGAAAGTGCAATCAATTTCATTGGAGAACGCGTCCCGTAAAGAAGCAAAGAAATGAAATAGAATACTTCATGCAACCACCCTTCTCGAATTTTGTGTCCAAGTGATATTCTTGCTTGATAGCCGACATAATCGTAGATATACAGTTCATTACTGCATTTGGTTTGAAATTTCATTTCCGAGTTTTGGAAACAAGCATTTTCTGATCGCAACAGGCCTGCTGGATCGCGGCACGTGTTCCTTCCGATCAATAACCTGTGTGAACGCTTTTTCTAAGTCGTTATCATACTTTCGTTTGAATTCATTATAACTACCTTTTCGCTCTTGTACATTCTTTTGTGTTGAGCTGCTGACAGATATCAACCGACACTACTACAAACTTGCGGTACTGTAAAACATGGAATAGGATTCTCTGATTAAGGGTCCTTGGTATCTTAGTGTTTAGCTATGAACAGTAAGCAGTCAAGAAAGCGGTGAACGCCGATTGTTTGATTGAGTTACACTGTACAGTAACGACAAAGAATCGGCCGTTTTCATTGATCGTATTATGTGAGAATCATGGCCCTCCAGCAACAGTAAAAGGGACGTAAGCAATTCAAATTGGAACACGTCAAAACGAGTAAGAAGGACTCTATCGAACTCCCATAAGCAAGAAATTCGTGTTACATACAAAGCAGCCAAGAAACTGGATATCCGATAAGGCTCACATCTAACGGGAACAGTCCGTGACATGAAACTGAGATATGTGACTGCACTTTTAAACACTTTTAAACGATGACTTTCATGACACATCGGTAGTCGTGTAGGATAATGAGGACCGCAGAGCCTAAAGAAAGATGTTTAGTTATAAGTAGACTGTTTAGAGCCCCAGTGTTGGGTTAACACTCCTTTACCATGTGGGTGAGACTTTTGAGCCAAAGTCTTCGATGAGGGTTCCAAAAGAAAAACCCCTTCTGCGGTGTGGCAGTCGCACTCTATCAATAGGAAAACATCAATCTGCGTTAATTCGGCATAGAGATCAGGCAGTATGACAGCGAAAATTGCGGCTCGATAGATTAATCTGGTGGTAACATTAGCAGAAAGGCACGAAGAAATCTGGACGGATTATTATGTCTCATACAGCTGCATTTAACGTCCACTCAATCAGATGAGAGAACAAGTTTCTGTAGGCAAAACTCTTGAAACCTTGAGAGCAGATATACGCCGTCTCCACTTCCGTGACCACTCTTCGTAGTCCAAACAACCTCATTCGCTTGCTTCAATCTCCCCGTGTCCGATGATCCGGCTTCGAGCCCTGCCGGACGGGCGAGCGGAGCGCGCACTGTTAAACGGGATCCCAGTCCACAGTCGCTATTGTGTGCAGTTCGTTTGAAGTTCTGTAAGTATCAATAGCAGTCGATTGAAACGCGTTGTCTGTGTATCGCATATGTATATGCACCCACTGACTGCAGCCAGCTTGAGATCAGAGACGATCAATCGGGAGTTACCCCGATTAATCCGAAGTATGCATTCAACGGAGGTTGTTGACGATTTTACAGCCCAACTTGACTGTTTAGCGATGGAGTCTCACTTGCGATACCAGTGATCGCCTAATTCAAGTTTGTTGTGACTTCAAATTATTTCTGGAGAAAACAAATTTTGGCAAAAGAAAGCAGCATCCGTTCACTCACGCCCTTATTCGCCTTGACAGCGTTGGACTGAGACTGATCACATTGTCACTGGTTGCCAGTGGTGCAGATCAACTGAAGATTGTCACCTATTCTAGTCCACAGTTGCGAACTCGGATCAAGCTTTGATCCATGGTGGTTTTTATTTTGCGCCTAGTCTGTTGTCGTACTAATTCGAAAATCGCGCCTCCTGAACAGCTGATTCCAGACTGTAGTGGCCGACTTCAACGTTGGTCGGAGCTCTGAAGCTGATTATTGTCGCAACGTCCGAGCGAACATTCGGAGATAAAAAAATCCCTTACACTCAGATAATTGCCATGCAGGACTCCGGTTCATATAGAATTCAGAAACGATGGATATCGTCGACCTCAGGTGCTCTGTTGTATGCTTATAAACCCATCCCTCCGGATGTTTCATACAATGTGGCGCGTGAATCTGTGATACGTCAACCGATCAGGGTGCATGAGAAATGACCATGAGCAGTGCTGGATTAGGGAATACAGGGAAGTGGAGGTGGTGGCTATCGAAAATAGTCGCGACCTTTACCCACTGATTGGGAATATTGGTCCGCGAAAATCAAATATAAGCGAGGTGATCAAGGTATCTGATGGGACACTAATTCGTTCTCGAGAGCGCCATCTGCAAAGTTCGGTGGAGCCCTTTAGAGGACGGTTTAGTTGGCTCATTGTCACAGTGGACCTTCCACTTATGCCCGTAAATGAACCAATGCAGGTGCATACCAATCCTCCATTCGAAAATAAGGTGATCAAGGAGAAAAGGTACGAAATAGCTGGACCAGTAGGGCTGTCTTCATCCTTCTTTGAGGACGGTCACAGTGTTAACATGCAAGTCAATAAAACTCTTGGAATTAATAAAATCAATAGAACACAGCCTTGAGGACTGGTGTGAATTAGTGACTATATTGATTTACAAGAAACCTGATAGGTCCTCGTGTGAAAACCAAGGAGGAATCGGTTTGGCAAACATTGTGTCGAAGCTGCCCCCAGGCAAATCGGTCTTCACCCGGCCGGGGTAGCATTGACTAAATATTTATTCTGTGACAATTTTTAGAACATGCGCATACCTTTCATGGGTCCAAGATTCCCATTTTGTTGATTTTAAAATAGTGCTCGATTCAGCAATTTTGTGGTATGCCGGAAAAATTCACTATGCAATCTCTTTACGAACAGCAGGAGCCGAGTTCGTGCTTACGGTAATCTTTCACTCAGTGTCATCAACAGAAGCGGTCTTCGCCAGGGATTTTCACTTTCACTCCTTTTCAACTTTGCGACTGAGATGAATACCGAGACAGCCTTACATTCATGGGTGAATAGTGGCGATGATATTCACTCGGACAGGAAACTAGCTAACTTAGAATTTGCGATTAATGCTATCCTTCTGAGTGAATATCTAAGCAAATCGTGGGCTTTTCTTGCTTTCCTGAATCGTTGTTTAGGTACGTTTGGGATGGGTTTCGCGCCTTCGAAGTGTAAAATGCTGCTGCAGGACTGGTTTGACCGAAAGCCGAACTTGTTCGTTCACGACAAAAACAGTGAGTTAGATAGATCTAGCTACTTGGGTATTTGTATCTCACCGGGGGTTGTATATCCGAGGAAGGATTATCTCGGATACAGAAAAAACAACTGTCATCCACCAGCTGGAGGTACCTGTAGCATCGGCGTGACATCCGATTATTGACCAACAGTCGAGTATGTACCGTGCAGTCGAGCTGGTTCTGTTATGTGGCTCGGAAACATGGCCAATGAATGCAGATGCGGGGAGACTTTTGTGAATAAATCAGAGTTTAGGCGAAAGGTACTAGGCCTTAGGAGTTAATCTTTAGAAAAAGAACTGAATCAGAATGGGTTAAAGTAATTGGGGCGTTTGGCGAATGCCCGCAGAGCGGCTGTTTTGTTGTACGCTTTTCGTGGACGCCGGTGATGATTGGAAGAGGGATCGAAATGGCGAATCGATGACATGACAAAAACGCGTGAAAACCCTAACCAGTGGACTGACTCTTGTAGGTAGACGGGATCACCTCAATAGAGGGTTCGAGAAAATGAGTGATATGGCTAAATGTCGCAGTCATTGGCGTTCTTGTATCCAAAATTTTTCCTATTCTATATAGCTCTTAAAATTATTGTTTTACAGTCGACCGTCCACCGTTTCTCGTTTCTTTTTTCTCTTCCAAGAGTATATATAACTCCAAGTTTGGGCTTAGCAAATCCATTTGTACTTTCGTCCGTGAAGTTTTTGCGGTGGTGTAAGCTTTAGTGCTGCATGAAGAATGAATCTGTATGCGATGTACACGAAATGTATCGAATTGTGTCATGAAGACACGTGTTCAAACCGTCTGTCGTAATAATGACCTCTGCAGCACTGACGTACCATATCAAGTTCCTCTAGTAGGTGCTTAAAACTTAATTCTCACCCATGTTGGTTTGTATTACCATGTGAAAGTATTGGATGCGCAGTGACTGGTGAGCCGAAAACTTGACTACAACGTAAAACCGTATGAAGTGGTAGACGTTCTGCATACAAACCGACCGTCAAAGTTGCAGCAATCAATCACTGAACTTCAGTTCAAACAGCTAGTTATCATAAAGTAGATGAGTTGTTTTCGTTATGATCTTGCCGAGAACCGCAATCAGAGGTCAAAGTTAGATCTAATACAAGAGAAACGGGAGCAACACACATATATATATGCAGTAAGTAGTATCTGGATGAGTGAACAAAATTTGCCCGGGAGCACACGACCGGTTTCGCGGTTATTGTCGCTCGTCACGTATGCGTAGCCGGTGCTCTCTTGTCCAAACATCCACATACTTGTACACTCTGAATTCATGTCTGTCTGATTAGAATCGAATGTGTAGCATGAGGAGTGTGCACGGAAGCTCTTCGTCGAAGAGTCCACAGAAGAACCACAACTGTGATTCGTTGATAATTGTTTGTCAGTTGAGCTGAGCCAAGTTTATATACAAACAGTATGTCGATGAGACAAGCAAACAATTACGCACACGCTTGCACGAACATAGCTTAGCCCTAAGACGCGCTGACCCACACTCGCAGATATGGAACCACTGTGCACAAACAGGCCATGAGATCAACATCAACAACGCAAAGGTAGTCAGCCGGGCAAACAGAAAGGGGGAGCGACTGATTCTTGAAGCCCTCCACTCGAATAACTCGTTCAATCGGCATGTCGAGATTGACAAACATTACGTCATCTTAACAAGACCCGGATGCACAACAGAGGGACAAACAGACGGACAGTGCACAAAACCGAACGGAACTAGCGATCCCATTCAATCACTCATTCATGTTTGACAACGAGTCCTAGTTTTGGATTGAAACATCACGATAAACGTATTAACTCAGTGTACGCCTTCTCAACTCTCTCTCTCTCTCTACATATATATATATATATATATATATATATATGTTAGACCATACCACGACCTGGATGTTAGTCTTATTCAAAATATTTTTCGTGTCCTAAGTTGATAATATAATGGGCTACCTTACCAGTGGATATAGACGCAGAAATTTCAGAACTTCTTGGAGTATGACGTAAATGCAATTTTATACTGGAGGTGCCGGATACCGAATTAAGACGATCATAAAGTTACTGAAGAAGTAGCGGGGCCCACCGTTAGTCGTTGCTCACTGATACTGGATTTCTAGCAATACACGTTCCAAATGGTCATGAACTATTCTTTCTTTATACTCCCTAACCGGTTGAGGTATAGACACGGTAGCCAGAATGTTGTATCGACTAAATTTCTAGCTTATTTGTTGGCCCATTATCGGTGGCCAATTGCTCAGTCCACATGTCGTTCGGACGACGCCAGACATCTAGATCGTCCATTTGTTACAGGCGGTGACTGATCTAGCGCCTTTTGCGTCGCAGATTTTAATTCTGTTGTTATTTTTCGACAAGAATCTATGTTTTTCGAGATATTTTGAAGGTGACGTTATTCCAAATACTGCGCGGTTGGAAATTTTCATATGGTCGCAAAAAGATTCACCAAATCTCGCTCTGTGACTAGCTGTTTCCCCTATCGACCAAGGCCATCCCAAAAAACTATATAAACGATGAAGCTCACTTGACTTCAGACTTCCATTAGTGGGTCACCAATAAATGGGCGGCCGTGTTCTGTGTTCACCCTCTCTCTATCTCGAGCTGGGCCAGCCGTTCGAATTCCGCGCTGTTTCTGTGTGACTGTCCATTCAAAGGGGCATCTGGTCCGTTCCATTCCGTTGTGCGACTAGGGAACTTGAAGGCTCAATCCCGAATCATTGTATCGCCAACCTCAGTGTGAGTCAGTGTTCTGCTAGACTCCAGGGTTTGTGCTATAGTGTGACGTCTAGTGCTGACGTCTTGTACTTCAGTGATGCATACTGATCAGTCTATTCGGGGAAACGCGACACCAGTACACCCTTTGTCAAAGATTTCAGTGAGCACAGTGTGGTACCGTTCGCACGCCTCCTGTTGTTGGCTTAGAAACAGCGGTTAGCAATCCCTCCTAAGCTGATTACTAAAGATCAGTCAATCCGATAGAGAGCACTGAGAACTCACCTGTGTTTTGTCTTCCTAATTTATTGGTGACACTTCCGCCACGAAAAGATAATTCTTAGGACTCCCTCCACAGAGGTCACAGGAGAAGCACGGTCACCTGAGGGCATTTATAGAGTAACTAAGAGCGAGTAGACATCTACGAGTGTGAGATACCCACATCTGGCCATAATCAATTATTCAGAAGCTAACCCTAATATTACCGATAACAGCATTCTAGTGGCCGTCCGGTATTATGAAATGCTAAACCTCATTTATCTTGTCTATAGACAATTCAATTAGGAACAATTGAAAAATCAAGATATTCGGTTCACCCAACAAAAGGGAGTTCGCTCAAACCAAAGCAATTAACTGTTACATTAGGCGAATGAAATAAGACTCACCTGATTTTGTTGTGCGGCATTCATGGGGTTTACAGACTCTGGTTGTTTGGATAACACGATCTTGTTTGTCTTTTTCGGAGTTTGAGTAGCCTGTGAGGAAACCTAGTTTGCATAAAAACCATAAAATTCATAGTACCGATTTTGTTCGTAATATATTTTCTTTATCACGAAATAGTTCTTTCAGAACAAGGTATCGCCTTTGATCCTGAAGAAAAAGCTTTAATAACTCATGATACGAACCTCGCCATGCTCCACGTAAGCCACTGCAGAAACAGCTTTCTTGAATTCCACTTTGAACGCTAACAAGAAACAAATAAGTAGAGAAGTAAGCATAGTTATGGTTAGAGAAACAGTTTAGTAAAACTACTTTTGAGCGGAAATAAAGGAACAGCGTTTCGTTAATAATCCCCGATGTTTTTAAGGGCACATTAAAGCATGATTATCGCAAACAAATGGCAGTGAGTGGACAAAAAAACAAATTACATTCTAGAGCGATTCGGCTAATTCATGTGAAACCCCAGAATTTCAGCTTGCCAGCATTTCGACTACGCTGATTAACGGGATCGAAATTTGTAAAACTTAGTAGTCAAAAATAAGCTGAAGTGATGCCATAAGTGGTGAACGCTTGTGAAGCAAAATCTCGAAAATTGGAAAGTTGAGGTTTACCAGTGACAAAAATTGAGATTTCACCTTGTTAGAAGGCTGATATGGGCCGAATAGAGTGCATTTCACGTAAGAGTCGTATCATGTGGGCGGGGCCTACGCGCAAACCAGACGCCTCAGAGTTTCACTGTAAGGCGAACGAGTCTTGTCAAAATCATAATCCCACTAAGTCACCACGGTAGTCGTGGTTCAGAGTAGACGCTAAACGACTAGAATATGGAAAGTAGGCAGGCTAAAATGCTAGATGTGTAAAAATTTGAGTGAACCAAAAGTAAGTGTCTTATCACGGTAGATTACTGAGCTACGTGTGAACGTAAACAGGATGTCACAAGTGGTCGACCACCAGTAACAATGTTTCGCAACCCTAGATTGTTCTTATAAATTTGCATTACTCGGCGTGTTCCAGGCAAATAACTGAGGACCGCATGCGCATTTCCTTGACAACCGCCTCCTTAAAGAATGCTCAGGACAGAGCTATATGGCAGAAGTCTGAAAATGGAAAGCACCACAGGCTCCATGGGAATGCGTGACGAGTCCATGTACATTCAGTTCTCTTCACTGGAGCAAAACCATTTGCGGAGACAAATTGCATTTTTTATTGGGAAGAGAGCAGAAAAACCCCCGGGCTCGAAGACTGAAGGGCTAGAAATCGCCTGGACAGCATGATTGTCTCGACTTTTCAACCGAACACATGAACAACATGATTGAAACCGGAATAGACGAAGTTGGCTTTATTAGGCGCGAACAGTAGGAGGTTGTTACAGGAAATTCTCGACCATGCAATGTCAACATTCAAATCACCACTAAGAAGCCAAGAAAACAGCACAGGTGGTTCATCGATGTTGGGAATCTTCAAGCGTATATCCGCCATGCTCGAATTACACCATGTGATGAAATCCAATAAGCCGTAGAGAGCTTCCACAATCGTTTGCCCCGGGTGGCGTCCCCGTTGGGGCGTGGTGGATATGCACTTCGGCCGATTAACAACAAGAAACAACGGTACAATGTTTTCATGGCTTGGTAATGGTGAACTGGGAGTTGGTATCACATGACAGTCTACTTCTCAGAACTATTTTTCTGTAAGGAAGTCACTAGTGCTCATTACGGTTCCTACTTAAGCCTATATGCTTTTCTATCAAATCACAACTTCCTGAGTTTTTTAAGGTAGTGCCACTAAATAATTCGAAGACTGAAAATGTTGCTATCCATTAACTGTCTCCAACGGGTAATTTGAACGCAACAGAGCAAGCACGCGACTACACTGAGCAAAGAACACTAGAGAATTCTGAATAGAAAACACATTCGAAACCAAAGCTGACTATTGTAAAACGTCTGCAACATGAGATTAAGTCACAGAGAGTAAACCGTAGAGGAGTGCACAAGTGACATTGAGTAGACGATGAATTACAAGATACTAGCGAAATTTCACTGTGCTCGATTTACTTTCAGGTTATCAGAATCAAAAGTTAACAAGAGATCAGCCGAGTAATGAAGCAAAGCGCATCACGTAGAAAGTAGCCACTTGAGAAGGTTCAATGGAAGTGACACTTCCGAGGCCAAACATACTTAAAAGCCATTATTATTCCACAGTCGAAAATTAACTGTCAGTGTAACCACTTCCTGACATCATACAAAGCGAGGAATACTTAAATGTAATCACCGGTTAGTGACCTCAAATGATACCAACAGTTCAAATAAGAACCCCTTACTTGTAAGCAACCTCTGACATGCTCCATTTTTCGCAACCATACAACAAAACTGAGCGCCTTGTGGCGGCGCAAACACGATCTTTCGACTTCAAAGAAATATCAGCCCGAAGCTACAAGTGCTCTTGGGTCCTAACCAGAAAGATGAGAAGCACCAACTGAAGTGGTCATAGTCTGACCACCAAGTCGTTTCTTTCACTTCTGCCCAGCACGTGCAAAACGAGCACGAAAAGATAGACGATGAACAGGCATAATCAGTGCGTGTCCAAGCCACAGAAGGCAATGCAGAGCGATTACCTCAGTCAGAGAATGACTGTCCACATCCAACACACGACGGCGCATTTCATCATTACTCACCGATGTTCCCATCAGACACGAGCAATGCTTCGAAGACATCGGTGGTCGAACACAAAACGTCACTGGGGATCCCCAATACTGGAAGACCAGATTATGCAACCGTATAACAGAACGCTTCGAAATGTACATTCCTCTATCGAAGAAGTCAAATGTCATGGTGGTGCCACAAGCGTCAGAGATTCACGAAAGCTATTCTGGCTCGCAATTTGCCAGAGGTATTCAAATTTTCGAGGTACTTGAAGCTATTGACTGCCTCAAATTGATCACCACAAAGAGTGAGTACATGTACAGGCTCCTGCCAGCCTTGAGGAAGTACCTTGCATTTTGAAGGTGCAAACCACATACCGTATCAAGATGCCTCAATCGCCAAGTAGTCCTGCGCGCGTTGAATTGCCTGTGTATCGTTACTTAGCAGGGCGATATCATCGGCACTCTCTAAATCAAAAATTGTTCCCTGTGACGAGTTTAATTCCACTGTGTGAAAGACCATATAAAGCGTTTTGTAGAACATCCTCTATGAAAAAGTTGAAAAGAAATGGAGATATAGGGCATTCCTGCCGTACTCCACTGGAGACAAGGAAGGGTGAGGAAAGCTAGCCATAGGCCCTAGCCCGACTTGGCGTATGACGATACAACTCTTTGAGGACCGACGCTTGCTTCTCAGACACTCCAGTCCTCAATGCAGACCTATCAACAGAGTCAAAGGCGGCATGAATGTTCAAGAAGACACTGATCGTTGGCCTTTGTGAAGTAAGACGGTGCTCTAATATCCGTCGGAGAGTGAAGCACATCATCTACATATTTTTTGGAGACAATCTGTTGTCTGTGAAAACAATAATGTCAATATTCTAACCGTCTCATTTATAAAATTGTACAGAAACGGGTAGAGAACACCACTTTTGATAAACTCCATTTAAAAACCGCCATGAATTCAGACTCGGCTTCGGTTGTTTTCGTACAACCATTGGAACAGGAGTAAATTATTCTGAAATACCCTTCAGTGAGAGGCAGCAATTCAGAACTCCACGGTCGACTAAGCTAAACGTCAACTTCAGCTCATAAAATACAAGTTGTGGACCTTCTGAAGTTCTTTTTTCTAACAACTACCGTATGGAGAACCTGACCTGGTTAGGGTTGTATCGACCAAAGGTTCTCACACGTCGTCGCTCGACGATCGTAGTTTTTCCCGACTTGAAAAGCATGTTGGACTTGGTCAACCAAGCAGTCGCTTTTCATGGCTTTTCAACCGGAAGGGTCTACCAGAGAAATTCGTAAACCTGTTGCGAGCATTATACTCGCATACCTATGGTTGCGTGAGAGTATACGGTGAACTATCAAGTTCATTCGAAACGACTAGTGGCGTTCGACAAGGGTGTCCCATCTTTCCATTTTGTTCAACTTCATTNGTTCCATCGACCAGACTCATGATCTCCGCCAGCTACATCTAACCGGCGAAACGCCGTCGTTCGACGGTGGTAATTTTTCTTGTACATCCTTCTCTCGAGGGGAAGTCAAATGCCACAGATTCACGAAAGCTATTCTGGCTCGCAATTTGCCAGAGGTATTCAAATTTTCGAGGTACTTGAAGCTATTGACTGCCTCAAATTGATCACCACAAAGAGTGAGTACATGTACAGGCTCCTGCCAGCCTTGAGGAAGTACCTTGCATTTTGAAGGTGCAAACCACATACCGTATCAAGATGCCTCAATCGCCAAGTAGTCCTGCGCGCGTTGAATTGCCTGTGTATCGTTACTTAGCAGGGCGATATCATCGGCACTCTCTAAATCAAAAATTGTTCCCTGTGACGAGTTTAATTCCACTGTGTGAAAGACCATATAAAGCGTTTTGTAGAACATCCTCTATGAAAAAGTTGAAAAGAAATGGAGATATAGGGCATTCCTGCCGTACTCCACTGGAGACAAGGAAGGGTGAGGAAAGCTAGCCATAGGCCCTAGCCCGACTTGGCGTATGACGATACAACTCTTTGAGGACCGACGCTTGCTTCTCAGACACTCCAGTCCTCAATGCAGACCTATCAACAGAGTCAAAGGCGGCATGAATGTTCAAGAAGACACTGATCGTTGGCCTTTGTGAAGTAAGACGGTGCTCTAATATCCGTCGGAGAGTGAAGCACATCATCTACATATTTTTTGGAGACAATCTGTTGTCTGTGAAAACAATAATGTCAATATTCTAACCGTCTCATTTATAAAATTGTACAGAAACGGGTAGAGAACACCACTTTTGATAAACTCCATTTAAAAACCGCCATGAATTCAGACTCGGCTTCGGTTGTTTTCGTACAACCATTGGAACAGGAGTAAATTATTCTGAAATACCCTTCAGTGAGAGGCAGCAATTCAGAACTCCACGGTCGACTAAGCTAAACGTCAACTTCAGCTCATAAAATACAAGTTGTGGACCTTCTGAAGTTCTTTTTTCTAACAACTACCGTATGGAGAACCTGACCTGGTTAGGGTTGTATCGACCAAAGGTTCTCACACGTCGTCGCTCGACGATCGTAGTTTTTCCCGACTTGAAAAGCATGTTGGACTTGGTCAACCAAGCAGTCGCTTTTCATGGCTTTTCAACCGGAAGGGTCTACCAGAGAAATTCGTAAACCTGTTGCGAGCATTATACTCGCATACCTATGGTTGCGTGAGAGTATACGGTGAACTATCAAGTTCATTCGAAACGACTAGTGGCGTTCGACAAGGGTGTCCCATCTTTCCATTTT
>LUCM01011530.1:0-11232 GCA_008360955.1 Fasciolopsis buskii
TATATGTATACATTATATATTTAGAGGTCAGAAGGCGTACACTGATTTATAATGTTTATTGGGACTTTTCGATCCAAACTAGGAATCATTGTCAAACTTGAATGAGTGATTGAGTGGGTTCGCTAGTTCCGTTCGTTTTGGTACGAACCACTGGAAACGAGCTTGTTCGTCAAATTGTGTTTTCTCAATGTGCTCGGTGGGAATTTTCAAGGAACTGTCTGTTTGTTAATGGTTTATTCTCTTTTCCATTCCACGCTCTCCTGGATGCACCCACAGAAACACGGTCTTACTTTTTTTAGCCCATGTTCTTAATGTCAAATTTTATTCGAAAATTTTCCTGGCTATTGACAGTGCTATTTCACATTACTCCATCCGATCCTAGCGTTACTACGCAAGTATCGCTTATCAAAATCCCCAGGCGACGAACATTTTCAGCGCATAAATTGCGTGTGTCACAACCATACAGTGGAACTTAGCGCACTGCATTGCAGTGCACACAACCCTTCAACTCTAGTGAAATATCATATCGGCTCTCCAAATGCTTCACTCCAGCATCAATAGCTCGAGTTTTGGGTTTACGCATGCTCGCGTCCACTCCCGGGCCACTGTTCTTGGTCAAACAGCTGCTGAAGTACATGGAACAATCATCAATTATTAGTTCCTCCCAAAGGAGTATTAAATTCGGAGTAACTAGCATCCAATCTTGTAACAGGACTTTACACTCTGGAATTACAAAAACACGTCGAATAGAGCTACAACCCTCGACAATCTGCATAGTCCACGTTGAGCATGTTCCATTCATTCGAATAAGCACAGGATCGTCGGCTTAATCTGGGTCACACAAAATTTTTTTATTTGCTAGTTTGACGCGTACACTTTGGTGACCTCCTAAAGCGTTTTACATTATCTCGATGACGACGAACTTAAACGAGACTTCAAATGAATTTCCCAATTCATTGCACACCCTTACGCAACCAGAAGTATGCGAACATAATTCTCACAGGAGCTTCAGAAGCTTCTGTGATAGCTTTTCGGTTAAGAGTACTGAATAACGCTGATCGGTCAGCCGAGTGGACAGCGACCTTCAAGTCTGGAAAAGTCATTGTTATCGGATGACAAACCGATTCCAGAGAGAGAAGCGTTGAGACTAAGAACTTGGTGGACGGAAGGAGTCGACAGATCCCTCGAAGATGGATAATATCATTTCGTATTCTCTTTCGGAAATGGGTAAAATCAATTTTTCGGCGAAGATAACAGGACGCATGCTTCTTTCTAGACATCACGCATCAAGAAGATAAGCACCCCTTTTAATGTTTCTTCATCTAATTTGAGAAAATCTGGGGAAGTCAGTCGATAATCGCCAAGTTTTCTCGCTTCTATAGTCGAATTTTCCCCTTTACTTCCAATTTCGTTGGAAAGGCAAGTGAGGTCTGCTAAGGATTCACAGTGGTTGATGTCTGAGCGTGCAGCCAGCTAAACTGCTTCCTGAAGTAGTCAGTTTGCGGGTAGAATCTCAGTTGCCTGTCACGAATAATCTCTCCAATTCCGTCGCACATTCACTGAATGCAGTTCGCCGCCCATTGGAGTCGCTTATTACCTTAAAACGTCTTTAACTATTGCCCGAAACACCTATTACTTAGTTTTCTCCGGCTAATTTGATCAGTGCAGTCTAATCACAGGAGCTACGTACAGGCTGGAAATCAAATCGAAGCAACACTGGTAAAGGGTACAATCTACTCCCCTCAGCAGAGCCAGGTCATCATAAACCTAGTCCGTTGTACTAGGAATCAGTGCCATTCTGTAACGGAACAGTTGGCTTACCCTGAGTCTCTTGGTGCATCTTACCTCTGGCTGCCTGTTCACATCGATCTGTTGTGATCCCTATTTGGTTTCTGCCTTTAGTGATTTACAGCTAACTCCTACAGATTATCACTAACTTTCACGTTCCGGCAACAGCCTAGAAATTAAGATGAGGCGTTCGTTTTTGTCATGTAACATTTGACCAGTGCATTTTTGTATCGCTGATATCACTATCAATCCTTAGTTTCACCGAGTAACAGGCATACTAGTAGGCGTAAATCATGTAATAATGGCTGCGGAAATCGCATAACGGCAGCACTTTAGTTGTCTTTTTGAGATCCTTCCGTTAATTCAGTGTTAGATTTATAAAGCTCTTAAACTGTGACACTTATCGAATCAGAAAATTGTGCTCCTTGGTTAAAAGGAGACTTTTCAAAGTTTCGGCCTTTCATTACTACTGGGAGGATATAGTAAGCAGCTCTCACGGAAAGTAATGAAATTCAGGTCGAAAGATTGACAGAAAGTACTGTCATCTCATCTAATTGCTAATTTATTGAAAATATTTTACTTCTCTGCTCTTACTTGGAAACTAGAGCGCGTGAAATTTTTCAAAAGTATGGAGAACATGCTTCAAAACGCGATGCGGCACTCCAACTGTGAACGTGTTGGTGAGAGTGGGATCAAAGTGTTCTGGTGACAAGGAGCTAAAAAGCAATTACAACCTAGACCGTAGAAGATAATATTATATTTTTTTTGTTCCAAAAATAACCATAGTCGAGTTACCATGGTGATTATGGGCAATCACTTCACTATTAAACAGAGGTTACGGAGTATTATCGCATGGATATTTGGTGAATGTATTCCACCTTGGAAAATATTCACTAATTGAAAAAATGTACAGTATAAAAATGGTGGGAAGCCGATTTGTCCGTCCAAATCAGTTAAATATCCATTCACTTCATTCAACCACCCTCTTTTTTTAACCCAAATGATATTAGTAATGTTAAATGTGATGCACTGTGATAATTGTAAATCACCGAGAATGAGCTTTTTAGCCACTTTTTGTTATTCCAAACGTGTTCTGCGGGACTGAATGGACAGTTCAAGCTAGCCAACGACCCGGAAGTGCCCACGAACTTAGTGGTGTCATTACGTCCCGCGCAAAATTGGAGCATTTGCTCACGTGTGGTCTGCTAATGGATGCTACACGAAGTTAGCCCAATACGGACAATACTAAACCACTTTGAGAAGGAATCGTGTTGATAACACCCATATGTCTTTGTCATTAGGCTTCTAGTAATGGAGATACAATAATCAGCCGAAACGGTGGGTTGGGGAGCGATCTGGGACTTGACAAAATGACACCAAAAGAGAAACAACTGTTCGTCGTGAGTGCTTTTGAAAGTTGGGGAGCAGATTTAACAGAGGATCATCTCATTGCAAAATCTTATCAATCCCAAGGAATTGGCCACGTATCCTGGTGGTGAGTGTGCTGTGCAAAAGTTATTCAAGACGGAACTTCCAACTGCAACGAAGTTAGCTATCTAGTTAATTACCAAGATAAACGACTCTGATCGTTCCCCTTATCATTATTATAAAAATTTTTTTTTTACATCAAATTGTGACGCGAAGCAGTACATACTCGAATTTACGTTCCATAATTTAATCTGAACATTCTTCAGAGCACTTTCATTTTTGTTTCTGATTTTCCCTGTATATCGTTAAACTATTTCTATTAGTCGGAACAATCAGCTTATGTTTTAAAGATAAGAATAAGATAAAAGAAGCTTGTGTCATGGCATATATGCGTACACTATAATCGAATTAGGATACCACAACAGAGCTTCACAACCATGAGACTGGATTCAATTTTTTTGCGTGAACATATGACCTGTTCAGACTATGTGATCAGAAACTTGCAGCCGATGATCATAGATAGCACATGATATTATTCAGTGGTGTTCATCTACTGCACTTGTGGTACCTGAAACTTTTTGCATGCATATTATCAATCCATCTCCCGAGAATCAGGTCGTTCTCATGATCATCAAACGCGACCCCGTCAAACAAAACATCGTTACTAAATTCTGCTTTGGTTCACCGAAGACTAAGCTTTTAGCCGGGTGAATAACATATCCATAGGGCTTAATCAATTAGCGACCATTTCTCACAAGAAAGATCTCTCGATGCCATGTCAGTTTGTTTCAATTGACTGGGAAAATAGAAATGATTACACTAACGGCATACAATCAAGTGCACAGATACCCTAGTTGGGAATGTTTTCACATGCATTCCATAATATTGAACCCACTTGCAGGCATTACATCGGTCTCATCCGAAAACAACTTCAAATGATACCAGAGACAACCGGGTCACATATATTCCATGACCGAAAGATTGTTGAAGATAAGCAAATTTGTGTGACAACACAAAAACAAGAAAGCACTTACAATACATAGTCAGCGACTCAGATCATTTACAAATGAACTGATAAAAATCTATACCGCTTAGGAAATAAGATGAAACGTTGTAAGCTGAAAAATGAGTCTCGCAAACAAAATGATCTCCATTTCGACCAATAACAGTTCATGGAAACAAGCACGGGAAGAAAAATAAAGTGATAAATAACAGGCGCTGAACCGAGCTGATCCATGTTCAGGCAGTTATCCATCGTACGGTCAGAACTGTAAAATGAAAGGGTTACAAATTAAAATTGCATATGAATACTTATGTACTGGATTGTCTTGTCACGTACCGTAGTTCGCACTCAATGTCACTGTTGTTAGTTAATACACAGTGTGGTGCTAATCAAGTCATCCATTGATGCTTATGGTGTTCGATTTCTAATCGTTTGTTGGGGTTTGTCGTACTGCTTAAGGTTCATTGACATGCGTGATCCCAACCTGGGTAGAGATTTGCAGACTATTTTCAATAGCGAGTTAGTAGTTGCTACCCAACTATTTCATGCACTAACTTCATTCGCTATTATTCTTATCGGTCTAAATACTAGTTGCTGGTTTTCCGCAGGCTGACTGCTGAAAATATTTTGAAACCATATACTTTAGCACTATCCTAGAGTGAGACGGAAACGATGCAAGCTTTTTCACTACTTATGATCAGTGAACATCATTACGGACAGAGAAGTCCACTCAATCGGTTCAATAATAAGAATGAATGGAGACTGATAGGATTGTCAGAAACATGCCCTCTTGCTCCTTATTAACCTACTGGTGTGACTGGAAGCATTTGGTGGGCCAGGAATCAAAAAGTCTGACTTTCAGGCTGAGTAAGAATAAATTTATTCTTACGAATAAGCCATAAAATTTGTGACACATTCATTCACCTAATTTTCTTCTGTGGTTCTCAAACTCTAAATGACACGTTGTAACCGGATTTAGATGAATCGTGGAGAAAAGGATGGAAGTTAAACACCAAAACACGGGAATGCAACAACGTTCGCAGAAATCCAACACACGTATACAAAGAGTCATTAGAAGAAGCGACTCGTAAGTGCAGTAGGATGAAAAAAATTAAAACAAAAATTCTCTTCCTGCCGATTAACGTATTTCCCCATGATATTCGCTTTTGTATGATTTTATTTAAGTGTTCGTTTGGTGGCAAGGTTGTTTTTAAGCTAGTGTAAAAATCTGTATACGCACCGTAAGAACAGAACGATCCTTTAACACAGTTTTTATAGTGCTTAATAACATTCTGGATTAAAATCCGTAAGGGGTTACGCGATTGACATTCACTGTCAACGGAAGTCCTAGACCCAAACACTGTTCGTTACTTTTAGTTCTCCTACACAACCTCATTTTTCAATTTTTGCCTCATTTTCGCAGTTGTTTTGCTTCGGTTTCGAATCAGCTACGGTTTAACAACTAACAACAGAACAATGAGACACTAAACTAGGAGTCGAATAGAGATACATGAACTAAACTGATGAATTGAGATGAAAAACTTACGTTACTATCATGTTCGTCTTGAAAAATCACCTATTGCGTTGTTTGAAATCTCCTCGGGAATAGCCGACTTATCGGTAGACATAAATTTGGTAGCACTCTTCCATCCTCACGATTCTGTGCAATACCACGATCGGATGTTGTTGCTGTTGTTGTCGACGTTGGCACATTAGTTGTTGTTCCGTTAGCGCGCACACCAACTCGAAAATTCCCGGGATTTCCAAAGTCCACGTTGTATTCCACACCAGCACGACCGTCTAAATTGATTAAAATTTGTGGCTGGTCGCCTAAAGTGAATGGGGGCACAAAACCTTCTGTGTACAGGCGAACTTCACGATGTACCTCGTACGCGTCGTTCATGCTAGCCCAACCAATTTCCTTTCCGTGGGAATTTGCCTGCTTATCGTCCGTTTTAAAATTACGTTTCCAGTCCCACTCAACATGACGATTAACAGTTTCTTTAGTGATGCGTATCTGGGACGTTCCATTCAGTTCTTTTGGATCTGGCAGTTCTGGTGGTACAGGAGGAATACATTTAGGTATAGTGCCTCCGGTATACCTCATCAATCGTCGCATCTTTTCCATTTCGCTCACATCCGAGGCATGAGCCACTGAAGATGTGCTGTACGAACGCTGTATTTGTGGGTGGTCTGAAACAGGAACGGTATGCACATGACCTGAGTGAAACTGAATCGATGGTCCTTGAATTTCTTGTGATAAACCATTGTGTGCTGTGGCTTTCAATGTTGCATTGGTTGTCACCTTTTCCGGTTTCAATCGCATCTGTCCGACAGCATCTATAGGCTTTGTCCGGTCGATTCCAACTGAGATCGATTTAGTTGTAGGTCGTGAGGTGGAATCATGCCTCTCATTTATTCGACGAGACTCCGGCCGATTTTCTTCAATAGGATGAGGTATAACATCTGCGTACTCAGAATCTTCATATGACTCCACCTGGTCAATACTACGGTCGCGGCTTAAAACCGGTGGTTTGGGCGGTGATTCCAAGCTCCGAACTGGCGCTGGGTCGATGTAAAATTTGCGATCATCTGCATGTCGATGCACTGCAGATGTCCTATTTGCTTCAGCCGAAGTATTTACCTGACTTAGTGGTAGTGGTTTTTTCGACGGTTCTACGTTTGGTTGACTGGCCACAATCGAATTCATTGTGTCCTGTGAATCTACTTTTGTAAGTTGACTTTCAGCTAATCGTGCATTAAAGGAACAGGGTCCATTTACTTGAAATATTGGAATTCCATTATCTCCAATCTGATATTTTCCGGGAAGTATCGGTTGATCTACGGCCAGTTTTCGTGGTTCTTCTTTCGGTTCCGATTTAACTTGCAGTGCTGTATGATAAGGATCCGAATAAGCTCCCGACTGAACTATTTGGTCAGCATTTTCGGAACGAACGTGCTCTACAAGCTTTGGCTGTTCAAATAACACATCGTGCAGCTGCTTTAACTGCTCAACTGGATGAATCTGAATTACCTCCCCTAAACCGTATTCATCTTTTTTAGATGACCTGACGGTGTCAGTTACCTCCTGGGGTTCGGAAACCGGTGTTATTTTGGGGACCGTTTGCTGAAAAACACAACCTATTTTAGGATCAATTTTAGCAGACTCTGTTAACATATTTTCTGATTCACTGACGTGTTCGCTTGCGCGGTTAAGAGGCATACCAATGTCAGCATCATGCACGTCCATAGCTGGTGTACGTGAAATACGATCAACATTCGTGGGTAGTTTTTCAGTTCGAACTGCGCGGCCTGTTTCCAGTACGTCTTTGTTTAACATGACAACATTACTGCGTTGGTCAGGAACAGGTGCACCAGGGACTGTATGATGCACTGGTAGAGGAATTCCACCTTGAGATGGTTCAGCCACCGTAATCGATTGACCTGTGACACGCGTGGTGGCAGGCGTTCGAATTTGGCTTTTATCAAAATCCTGAGGAACTACTGGGGACTGCCCAGGGTCGACCGCATGATATTGAGATTGGACACCGGTGTGCAGGGGTGGACCTGGTGGGATTTGGTATACTTCGGCCTCATCTTCTCTAGGAAAGTTCTGCATGTTAGGGGCATAATCAAATTGTTTATTAACACGATCTGGATCACACCAAATCGATGGCACAGTATTCCGAGAAACTCTGGTTTTCAACTGCTCACGTGCAACCTGGTCGGGAACCACAGAGGGCTCTGTCGCAATAACAGCAACTACAGGTCCATTATGCACTTGCATCCCTCCATTGGTCGGCAAGTTCTGCAGTCCAGTCAACTCTTGATCTGCAGAGTCCGGAATAGCTGAATGCAAGGATATCGCGCCTTCTGCATCAGGTACAATCTTGACCATTGAGTGAGAATCTACTACGTTCTGATTGTCTAAAGGTGAAATACCAAAATAAGGTAAATCAGGGACAACTTGCGCTCCTGCCACTTGGTTATCCCTCACAAGTGGTGGCGAACATTGACTGATATCGGCAGAGATTGGTCTCTCAGTGTGTACATCGACTGGTTTTTCACGTTGTTCATATAAAGGAATCTGTTGAGCTGCGGATGACCGTGCCAAAAAGCGGTCTGATCCGTTGGTCATGTGACGATTAAGGGCAGGTGGATCAACGGTTTGAACCGTTATCTGAGATATTTCACTGCCAGGATTTACCATCGTCTTCTGAAAAATCCCGTCAGGCATGTTACCATTACTAGTTGTGTTCACTACATGGCCATCAAGATTCAGCATACGCTCTCCTAGGTAGGCCTCTGCGGAAGACTGTTTTATAGGCCCCATAGCTCGACCTTCACGAACATTGACCGACTGGGCTTGTTCTGCCTGCTGATCCCCTGCTAACCTCCGAACTTTCTCATAAGAATTCGGAATGCTCTCGTAAACAGGCTGACTGATTATCTGCTTCTCTCGAGCACGCCTTTCTTGATTTACAGGTTTTGGGAAAAATTCCACCGATTCTACTGGAGTCGGAACACTTTCATCGGTTCTTCCAACAAAAACTCCGGCTGCTTGAGTGGTTGTATAGTTTATTTTTGGTGATTTTGAGTCCATATTGAGAGGAGAACCGTCGTTTGTTGAGAAATGGTCATCAGCGGCTACCACCGAAGTCCAAGAACTCACTTGCACCGTAGAACTGGGAGCCCCAATGATATTAATATGCTTCGTTATAAAGATTTCCGTCTGCTTAGTGGGGACTGTTTCGTTGCCTCGGAATGTATCCCGAGCAGAAGCGTTGGATTGCATCGGGATAGGGACAGAGTATTTAACCAGATTGGTTTCATATCTGTGATCCAGGGGTGGCGTTTTTTGCATCCTGTAATTTAATACTTCCTCCTTCGACATACCGTCCTGACCAAAAAAATGATATTATCTTGAACAATGAGTATACCCAAAAACAATCACCTTTTCTTCAAACGGAAAGAATCTTGAGCTTCAAAGGTGAACATAATCACAGATCATCAACCAATCCGCACTAGGTGTGCAGGTCTCAGAAGCGGGTCGATACATGTTCAAATGATTGTCACATGGCTCATGCAGAAACCACCTCACTTGATAAACAGTATACAGCACGTAATGGACACTATATTTACATTAGGACAATCTTTAAAAAGAAAAAAACAGTCGGCACCTAATAAAGTGCTCAGTATTTACAACCAGGCATCTGTCTGCTAGAGCTGACATAATTTGGGAAGCTTGAGAAATCATTCGAGACGATTCAACTAAGGATCGGCACTCTGAGAATAAAAGTGCAGACACATTTCCATGGTGAACGATGGAAGATTTTCCAAAAAGCGGCCATCCGTTTATAACTATTTTGAGCCAATATGTGGCTAAATAACTGAAATAGAGGGGAGGTGCAATCGTCCAATTACACAAAAACTATCCTCATTGAATGGACCGTGAAGTTTCTGGCTAACGAAACAACGGTTGCCGCGGCAAAATCACACGAATTTGGCTAAATTTTATGACCGGAAATCCTATAGGAAGTTTGGGACAGACATGTGCTTAGAGGATTCAGTGGAAGAATAAAATGTTAGACTAAATGCATATAAACGAATTGTGGACCAATATGTTTAACAAATCCTTTAGAGGACCACGTTGCAGCTTATTAACTGTCCGGGGGGCAGAAAATTGATGAGAATGGAAAGCAGAGTAGATTGAACTGAAAGGAAGCCAATTTATTACCCTTTAAACCGTGAAAATATCCTGAATGGCTTTTTCTGTCATTTTGGAGCATTTAGTTTTCATTGATGGTTCTCAATAATTCCACTTATATGTGCGTGTAATTAGAAAATCGAGTAGAACTAAGTAAATTGCCTAATCAGTGATAGTTTTCATGGGGATGTGTGAAATTATTCGCGAAACGAAACTTACCTTGACTGGCAAACCGTGGTACAGGCAAAGATGGCGATTTATTGACCAGAAATAAACCCCAAACGTGACTCCGAACGACTGCGGCAGGTCAACGAACCGGCCGCTCAACAGGTCAGAGAAAAAATTACACAACAGATCATTATCTGTGAAATAAACAAATTGCGGCTACGATCTAAGAATACAAGAGGAGATTTCTAGACGTTGATGGCTTTGAGAATGTTAGAGACGGACACATAAATGAACAATGAAATATACCTAAGAGCACTTCACAAAACTTAAGCAAACACTTCTGGATGACCACGCACGGCTTATTTTTTAATGTGCTAATGAACTGAAAACCATTTATGGGACAATGTTACGGTGAAAACGGTTGATAACAGCTGGATAAACCAAACGACGTTATCTGTTGAGAAATCATATCGCTTGTCCTCCTCGTGTATTAAGAATTAAGTCATGAATACAACTATGGGCCCACAAAACGTAGTTCTTAAATTAAAATGCCCTCAGTGCTTCCTTGTAATATCAGTTCGACGCGAGGATCGCTTGCCGAAAGGCTTAGAGGTTGCGAGCTCCAAAATCCCATCCAAGCAGAGACAAAGATCACTAGTTTAGCATTCGGGGCGGACGCAGTGTCAGGAGCCCCTGCTAATCGGAATCACAGTCAGCTGTCGTTTGCGTGCGACTCGACTGGACGGTTCTGCACGTGCCAAAACCAATCGACTAGAGTGTCATCGCATCTACGTGCGCATGCACCGATTGCGCCTCTCCTGAAGCCAAATAACAAATAAAGAGGGAAGAGCCAAATGGACCTACAGAAAAGTGTAATAATTTGATCAGGGGACTGAAGAACGGCCGAGAAAAAAGAAGGGTAGAAAAATGAATAAATATCGGACTGCACATTTGGGCAGCAACCAAATCAGGTCAAAAAAGATTTGCATAAAAGCGTCAGGAAATCCAGGAATAAAAAGCCGAGGACCCGAAGGAACAGCGCTAAAACATCATCATCATCATCATCATCATCATCATCATCATCATCATCATCATCATCATCATCATCATCATCATCATCATCATCATCATCATCATC
>LUCM01011531.1:0-13462 GCA_008360955.1 Fasciolopsis buskii
GGTGCATTCAGTCACATCGGACTTTTCTGACGTGGTCATGCTTGCCATCCCACATTCATGTACATGGGGAAAGTAGGGTGGGCCATTAGCATGGGAGGTAGGGCGGGAGGGGGTAGTTTAGGAAGAAAAAAGCTTTTTGGCAGAAACGGCACAGAGTTGGTAAATGGGGACTTTTTAGGGTATATGAGAAATGCCGGTAATCAGAGGGAGCCAGTAAACTTGGTCCATAGTATGCACGGTTCTCGGGTTTGAAATACACTTTATTCCATTGTATGTTGGGTGGCATCCTTTGAGTTTCTTGTGGGGCTAGGTGCAGCGGGGTGGACTCGTACCTGACGGTATCCCTAGAGGGTGGAGGAGAGACGAGTTTAGCCAAATTTTTGTCCATGTAGGGGAAACTGGGTAGCTGTTTCGGGATATGAAAAGTGAAAACCAGAGGATTCGAATAATCTACTCTGCCTTCGACAAAATGGTAGGTGTGTAGTTCTAAGGGTTGTTGGTTTATTTAATAAAGTGGTGCTGACCCTCGGACCAGCTTTTCTTAGTTGTCTAATATGGGGCGCGTGTTGTGGTCTCTTGGGTATAGACAGCACCGGCAGCATCCCTTTTGATGATAATTTTGGGGTTGATATCTAGGGGTGAGAGGAACAATAAGACCAGCTTTAGGGCCGGCGGGTAGAATGGACAAGCTGCATGCTCCAACCGCACCGGCCGCCTCAGCTACAGACATCCGCTGTGATTTTGAAGAAGGGGTTGTAGAGGACTGCAAACAAGGACTTGCACCCTGACGTGGATGGTTCAAGGCGCAATTTTTTACGCCAAATTTGAAAAGGCGCTAAGGAGAGTGAGCTAAGTCAACTTCAAGTTTGAGAGGGAAGTTAAGGGTTTGTGACCGTGAACATGGGTTTGGTGGTGTAGGAGGATAGCAGTAACACTTAATGATTTTCACGCTGAGGGAGGCGGGGGTGCTCTTTTATTAAAGAACAAGTATCTCACGTTGCAGCGGTGTTTTATCCTCCGCAATCTTATAGTTTAACTACATGCTTTACGTGCTACGGTATTGAGAGCGGCGAGCGCCACAGGGATCACTCTGTGCATAGGAAGGTTGGAAACGATTGCCCTGAAACGTGGAATGGCAGAGGGCAACGGGGATCAGAATTGACGACTAGCGGACAGATAGCGATTTGACATCTGCCGCTAACTGCCCACCACCCTGTCAGCAGAATGTGGATTCGAACAAAGCCATAATCTGGCAGAAACAATTTTTTTGAGAAAAGAAGGTTACTGGGCATAACTAGGCAATAGAAGGAAATGAGGCCGTTTGCATGCATTCCAGACGTTTCAGAGCGTGGGCATTTAGAAAGCCGATAGCCAAAATGATGGAGGCTAAACGACCGTTATGGGCAGGAACAATTTAGTCAAGGTCGACAAGGCCACAATGGATGCGGTGTAATAACTGGAACCACAACGTGCAGTGACTATGCATTTAACTTCTGTGAGCGTACCTTTGGGGGAAAGAAGTGCAAGTTTATAGGGGTTGCGGCTGTGGCTGTCGTGGCCATTTACGACCCTATGCGCGTTAGGTCCCTGAGGCTGTTACGGAAAACTGGCATCGATTCATTAAACCTACTGCCTCGCGCGATGTGCATGACCGCGAAGCTGACCCTAGTGTGCTCAGCGGAGATGGGGAGGACGAATTACTTTTTGGAAGTGTTCCCTTGGGAATAGTGGTGGTCAGGCAGAACGGAGGAACTTAAGGGCAATTGTGCGATTGTGCCACTGCCAATTTGTGTTTTGGTACGGGTTTGTTATCTAGTTTGGTAACTTATTGTACGTTAAGTGGGGTGGCGAAATGGCCACTCCTCCGCGGTGGGCGAGTTGGCGACACCGGATCGGTTTCATCTAAGTCAACAGTAGCTCAATGTGTGGTGGGGGGGCAGGTGAAATGCTTATATATTTTTACTGTCGTTCGGCCTAAAGAACGTGTTTCCCTGGACGGTTAGCCGTATGTTTGTCGCAGAAACGGCCCCGCAGTATCGCATGTTGCGGAAAGTTCACAGGGTATTATCCAAGCCGGGCAGAGTTGAAGAGCGGCTGTGCTGTATCGGTGCTGACTATCACATTCTGGACCAAAAAAGCGCAGGAATCCGTGATTTGCCGTTGTTTATAATTGTAGAGAGCTGCAAAATGTTTGATGGAGATGAATTCTTTCTTCGAAGTAAGCGTCAAAGCTCTTTTGTAGGGCGGATCTGTCAGCTTGCATTTGCGTGATATTGACGGGTGTAAAAGCTGCTCTAATTGGCCGTTCCAAATGACTTCGGAAGCTCAAAAGGTGTCGGACATAAGCATGGTGGTGGTATTTTGCTCAGCCCGGTGGAGTTTTGAGTTTGATGGGCATGTCACATGCATTCGGTATGGTGGCTTTAATCAACTGTCGTGGAACTTCCTCAGTAACCTTGAGGAAATTATCTTTCTTGAATGTTTCAGTTTGGCTAACTTTATCGAATGTGATGGTTTCAGTTAGTCTGTGGGGCCGCTTACATCATCCGGATATGCGAAAAGTGCCTTGAGAAGGACCTTTGTCAAAGTGACTTGCATCATTTGTGCTCTACCAGGCAGGTCGCCGTATATCCTCTGGCGACCACATCGCAGACATCTAACGAAGCTATAGTGCATTGACAGACACCCTCAGATTAACGGAACTGTGAATTTTAAGTGTTTATTATTATCAGGTTTACCGGATTTGGTAGCCAGGTAAGCATTATTCTGGGGTGGAGCAAAATCGGCCGGCAGAAAGTGAGTTATGGATGAGTGAAAGATGCATGAATGGACGAGAGCATGCCTAATCCTGAGGGCAATTGGTCGAACCAAAAGTTTTTAAGAGCGAGAATGGGTAAAATTGGAGATTCATTAACCCTAATTTATGAAGAATATCCTCGGGGGACTTTGGTAAAGGCCAGGTCAAAAGACGCTGCTGGGAAAGTTTAAGCGAAAATTTCTGAGTAAGTAAAAGTCTGAATGTGCTCCGGAACTGCAAAAAACACCTCTGAAACCCACAAAACCCAAGGATTCTGGGTGTTAGCAGGTGAAAGTGAATGGTTCACCGAGTTCTGGTCGAAGTGCTAGGGTAGGAGTACGTTTTAGAAGTGATAACTAAGAAGGGTTCCGATGGATGTTCGTTAGAAAGGTGCGTCTAACAAGTGTAGGACAATAAGAAAGCTGCCAATACATAATCAAATACCATAGGTAAGTGAAAGTATGATCTGCAACAACGGAGATGCCAGGACAAGGCCAAAAGCTGAATATACTTCGTGTCACTTTAAGTTTGAGCAACATGACGATGTCAACACGTATACAAACCTGTCAGTTAGAAAGTAAGTGAACAGGCCCTAAGAGTATCTACTGGAAAACAACCAGCCGATTGTTGCGGCGCTGTACAATAAAAGTGTTTAAAATTGTCAAAACAAAGATGGAAACGGGACAATCAAAGTTTTTGCGGAATACCGGAAAAATGGTGGAGTAAAGATTTGGTTAGCGTTTGGTGGTCAGAACCATTTGTTAAATACTTCTGTCTATGAGGATTGATCCATCTATTTTAACTCTACTAAAATGACACTCTGATGAACTGAATATATAAGAATAAAGAATCACAAATAGGAACGGTTTGGCGGAGGTTTACGAAAATGGAAGTGCAGTGCAATAAAGAGGTGAAGCAGGTTCAGTTTGTATGAGTTGTGAGCCACTAACTGCAAACATTGCGTTCTCCTTCCTTTGTGCCCCTCCAAGGTATGTGCTGTTGAATCCGTATATTTTTCTGATAGGGTTTGGCGTAGGATGAGCCCCACAGTTTGGGACCCGAGGTTTGAGATACTCAGGTGATATGTTGCCCGCAGACCACTGGGTATTAGACGGGACGTTTTGCGTGGATGTGTTCTTACAGCGGTAACTGGACCACTCCACGTACTCATTGATTTTGTGCGGTATACTCTAAGGGTAGCATATCGGCTGCTGCATGGCGGTTTCAGTTGACCCAATTGGGCACTGTCAACAATATTTGCAATGCTCAGTTGTCCGAAAGACATTTGTCAGGGACAGCCAGTGTGTAGAGATCGAAATTTAGGGCAGTGAATGGGTGGCAAGACTGCGTTCCAGAATGTGTTACCTTTGATAGTTAACTTTAGCAGACAAAAGAAGGAAAATGACTTTGACGTGTGAAGTTAGGTGGGCAGTTTTGGCTTGCTGTGTGCTGATTTATAATTGTCTTCACTTTAATCATATAGGAAAGGTAAAGTTTCTGGAGTAATACCGAATTACTCGAAATTACCTATGTTCACTGGGTGGGATGGTGAGGATGTGGTCTCAGTTAGGCTGATACTGCTGGCAGTAGCGAGATAGTATGACAAGGTTCTGACGTACCGAAGGGAATGTAAGCTACGTGAGTGAATCTGGACCACATATACTGGTGTGACTTCGAAGTCTTGTTAAAATAAAATCAGATTCTAACCTTCACAGATAGTTTTATAACTACCAGCGGACCAGAGGTTGCCGTCTACGTTGGCATGCACTATAATTGGTGGTGATGCATCTGAGGAGGTAGTTGTCAGATGGAGGAGTAGAACGAAAGTAAACTGCAAACTACAGAGATTATTAATAGTACCCTCCAGGATACATATGAATAGATGGGGCTAAGCTGAATGATGCTGCGTCGGGCATATGAAAATCGGAATGCTTGAAAATATGACAACACATACAGCCAGGTGCTGGGATTCACGGGGCCCGTCACTTGTCACTTCCAGCGTCCCGCACAAAACGAGTCAATCAGCGTGTCACATCGGGTCCCATGCGCACTTTCGGAAACCAGTGAAATTCGAGAGCAGATAATTGGAAACGTAGTATGGAAATCGTCTATTTGAGTTTGACGATGTTTGAGCCAAGGGACTGGCTCAGGGAGGCGTTTTGGTATTTGAATTTACTTCTATATTATCGAAAATTTTCTGGGGCATAGGAATGTAGGCATATCGGATGGGCGGCCAACAATCTCAGAAAACCACTTCCCATAGTGTCACATGTGGCTGCACCGAGTCCGCTAACCATACTCTTCTTCAAATGGGACTGCAGCTGCACCGAGATGTGGACAGCATGTGGCGGCTTAGTTGGTCCTGGAAACTAAGTATTGCACGCGTTATT
This sequence comes from Fasciolopsis buskii, assembly GCA_008360955.1. NCBI lineage: Eukaryota > Metazoa > Platyhelminthes > Trematoda > Plagiorchiida > Fasciolidae > Fasciolopsis > Fasciolopsis buskii. The sequence goes on from LUCM01011531.1 coordinate 5,188, forward strand.
TATGTGAAATGTACAGTTCCGGGAGAAAACAATGAAAGCTGTTGTGCGCACCATACGATGGCAATTTAGTCAAGGAAAAATGTGTACTAGGAGCTTGTGTGTCAAAAGCCGATAGGGCCACCGAAGATCGTCGCATTTAGCGTTTACGGTTACCGGCACTTTTACCATGGTAGTACGTTAGGCGTTTCCATGCCTGGGCCGGCACCGTCTACTCAGGTAAGGCTACCAACGGATTTAGGAAGGGATCATTACCATAAATATGGTAAATGACAGCGAAATGTTATGTTGCTGGTTATTGGATGCCTCAGCTTAAACTGAAGTCGGTCTAAAATTTATAGCCAGTAGAATTTAGGGAACTGTCTATCGGCGTAGATTGCCCTCGGATGACGATGCCGCGGTAAGTATTGTTCTAATGATAATCAGGAAATGCGTGGTGACGACGAAGTAGAAAATGATTTTTAGGAGGAGGGTCGGACGCAGAAATAGTGATCTCAGTTTGAATGAGCCAGCAAGTTTGAAGCTAGCTTGACAGCGGGAAGCGGAAAGATTGGCAATCGAAGCTGATATGTTGTACGGACCCTGAAGCTATATTTTGGGAGACCAGAAGTGTGGCCTACTCCATCTGTGTGAATAGTTTGAGCCTGAGCGTTTCTATTTTGGCATTTAGTATCAAGAAAATTTGTGGACCGCAGCTGGAAGGCAGCAAGGCTGCTGCCCGCTAGAATTATTGTCTGAGAAGCAGAGGGTGTTGGCTACCGGATAGTGGGACGCCAGAAACAAATATGTCTCATTGCGCAAACATAAGCACATATAACCAGAACTTCAAAAATATAATTGAGCAACCGGGTACGAGTTAATTAGGAGTAGTGCTGAGTCTACTAATAGTAGTGAAAAACAACATTAAGCTTAAGAAGCTAATAAACCGATGCGTCCTTTTCCTCTGTTTTCAAAAGATGGGCATGAAGGCAAATGTGCTTTCTGCGCGGCGCCCCTTCCGCACCCCGAACAGCCGCCAGTTTGGTATTTAGTCGAAGGCGCGAACACATGAGAGCAGCACCAGGACAGAGGATGTACGGTTTCCGCCATTTATCACATGCTTTACGTATGGGTGTAGAGAACATAGGGAACAATGGCTCTGAAACGTGGAGTGGCAGAGAGCAACGCGAGTTCAAAACGGATCAGATTTGGTGACTAGCGCATAGGGAGGGAATTATCACCTACCGCTAGCCGCCCACCGCCATGTCAGAAAAATGTAGGTTCAGACAGCTTTGTAACCTGCCAAGCACACTACGATTTGTTGACGAGGATTAAGGGACGACTTGATTGGTTGATAACAAATAACCTTCCAAACACTGGTCAACTAGGTCAAAGGGGGTTCAGCTAACAACCGAAACGTCCCGGTCCAACAAATCCTTGAATCTGTCCTACCAATATGCTGCGGTCCATGCCGATTAGCAAGCAATTCGCCTCGGTCTCAACGGTCATACACGAGGGTGGATAGGCAACTTACGGGGCAGTTTTGAGTGCATTGGATTTCAGTATGGCTGGGACGACCCATCAGTAGGCAACGGACTATCTCCTATCTTGGTCACAAAACGTCCAGCATTATTTCCGCATTTTTTAGGAAAATGAAGCCATAAGTCGGGCAATAGGGGATTTCAGTTTGCATGACAAGTCTTTAGTTATTGAACTATTGCCCGGAATAGAGACTTGCGTGCCCAATGATTTCCTTGTCTGAACTGTCGACGTTTCCGTGGAGGTGGTCCAGCTGAAAAAATGAGGCCAGATAACGAAGGACGACCACCAGCATTGCGTACACTGCGGCAGATGCGTTGGTCGTGCTCTGGTTGGCTGTTTCCTAAAACCTCGATAACGGGCATGAGGCCAGGATACACCTCTTAGCCGGGTGGAAGCAACAGTTTTTTCATGTGCAGGTGCAAAACAAATATTAAAATAGGAAAATAAACAAATGTGCCACAGCCACAGAACGGGCTACTAATCGGGAGTCTAAGCAAGTTTTAATAAGGAAGATTGTTTTGGATCTGCGAAATTTGTTGCAGCAGCAGTAGTAGAGGAAATGCTAAATAAAACCCTGGTCGAGCAAGAAGCCAGCTACAAACCCTTTTTCATGGACAGTTATGGGAATGGTGAAGTTAGTTGCTCGGGAACTTGAATCCAACCGTAGAGAACCGGAATGCCTGATATCTTGCTCCGCGTCCAGGGCAAGTGTTCCGCAATGGAGGCAGACTTCAGAGACAGCCGTTTCAATAAGAGCCCGCACAAAGACGAGAATTTGAGCTAAGCCAGTCTGACGCGTACGATTTGTGGCGGTGAGGCCAGAAAATCTCCGGAATTTAGGGTTATTAATTCAATTATTTCCTTTGTTTCCGATTGTTCCGATGAACCCTCGCTGGTCTGTTTGCCAGCCAGAGTAAATGGGATGGGGCCACGGGGTCTGAGTCCAATGAAATTCTTGTCAAACTCAATATATTAGAAAAGTATGCAACGCACAACTGAGAACTTGGACCCGTTTGCTCACTACACTGAACGGCCAGAGGGTGACTACTGACGATGTTGACCATGCTAGGGTGGAAATGGGGAGCAGATAGTGGACGTCAGGGATAGCACCCCATTGGAAACAGATACCGATACATTATCAACCAGAGGTCCACTCAGTAATGGAAATGCTAAAACAGTGAATTTAAGCTGTCCCGGTCGGCGTGGGTGGCCCGTTAACTATAACCGGGAAGGGGTACGGTAGAATGCGACTTTGTATAGACCAACTTAAGCTGAGTTCACCTGTAGTCTTTTTTCCGCCTCTGTCCCTGGATGAGTTATGCGACGCAATGGGAGGTGGCCGTTTCATTTATAGTGGGAAGTTTTGCGAGCAAACTTACTCAAGTAGGATTTGAGTAGGTCTGCTTTTACCATTTTGGCAGAAACAAGGAATTTTCGAGCGGTGTTGCCTCAGTTGCCAAATGCTGCGGCCACCTTTCAAGGATTGATGAACCGTGTTCTGGCGGGATTAATTTCCCGGAGGTGTAAAAGTCAACTGACGACGTTGCTTTGTGAGAGAATAGAGTTTCAACATCTGAATCACTTGGAGGTGGTCCTGGAAAGAGTCTGGGAAGCTGAACCAAATTTAGAGTAACCAAATTTGAAGTTTTCCTGCAGGAAGCTGGCCTCTTGGAACTTTTGCCTGCGAATGAGGAAACGCAACCTGCCCCACAAAGATCAAAGGCATCCATTTGTGGTCGATTTCACGTAACGTTACCGAATTCGAGAGCTTATTAGGACTGACAACCTTCCAATGAATTTTTATTTGGGAAAACCAAGGTAATGGGACCACTGAATGTTTTTGAAGAAAACCAGTACGTTCGAGTGAAACGAGGAATGGGAAGCAGTGTTCGAGCAACCACGATGTCCATGCTTTCACCGCCTGTGTTACCTTCGTCGGGTGCGAACTACGGAGCAGGATATCTTATACTGGAAGCGGTTGCCAACATGAACATCAGCAGAGGAGCATCGTCTAAGTCTGCCGGGATTAGGAATAACGCCCTGTGGCTAAGGGAGATGAACTACTGGATTAAGCAAAAGAAAGTGCTTGCCCTAGCAACCTTCGCCAAAAGATTCAGTTAATGTATTACAGAATGTCAACCCCGCTTTAGAGATGCACACCAAGGTCCCATGCGGCATGGTACCTGAACGATCTTTTAAAGCAGTGTACACGATGACAGGGACAATACTGGGGATTCTGCTACTCAGAAGTTTACAGGCTTGGAATATGGCACGTGAACACGGATTTCTTATCCTAGTGGCCCGTGAGAAACCCAAGGAACTGTCTGCCGTGGACCGTTTCGTAGATCAGTCCAAAAACAAATACTGGGGTCAAATGGTCTACAGTTCAACCAAATGACGACAACAGAAGGTCAACTATGCAAAGCTTCAGTACTGCACGAAGCCAATCAACTCTTGGGTCAAGGAGTTCAAGCCGTGGAGTAAACGTCTTCGAAGCCACTGTGATAACCTAAAGATCTTGGAGGGAATTCAATGTCACAATTTGATGCAAACTGTCCAACAAAGATGATCATGCTCCAACTAACGATGCAAAACTGTTAAACGGGGTTGCAAAGTGAATTAGGCCACGCAAGGGAAGAGTAACTGGCAAACGATGTCCGGGCTCGATTGGAGAATCTATCAATGCAGGGGTGTGCTAGACTTTTGTTAAACCTGTAAACCACGCTTCAAATTTGAAACCTCAAAGTAACTATTTTGTTCCGTTACGATTTGTGATAGTGGGATATCCCAATAAAATGATTAAAGTAGGGTAAACTGGCATATTTATTGGTTAACGCTGGGAATAAAGCTCGGACGCACGGTCAGTAAGATCATGCTGTCATAATAAATGGTAAACTCCAAAGTGAGGTTTGTGTCAAGTTGCAGAAGGTTCGTGATAGAACAAACAGAAATCATCTCAAGAGGCCATAAATTTAGCTAAGCAAAATCGAACTTCTCGTGATCTTTGCAGGAGAGAATTCGAGGGCGCTTTGCGAAAATTGTGACTTCATGGACGCAAGAAATTGGTAGGGGGATAAATAAGAAAATGAAGAATGGTGGGAAAATAGAATAAGAGCAGATACACAGGAACATTTTGCCCACGGGAATGCAGATTTACACAAATTTTGTCGGTATTCAATGCAGCAAGGACTTGAACCAAAGACAAATGCCAGAGGAGGAGGGAGTGTCGAATTTCATCAAATTATCCACAATGGTTAATGCATGCAAACGTGATCTGGCTGGTCCCGGAATCACGACAGGGTAACTACTATCTACTAGTTCTTCTTGTCCGTTCCACCAGGTGATTTGTGGTATTGTCTCCAGTCACACTGTATTCAAGTACAACTGAGGAAGCCATCATAAAGCTTCGCGTCTGGACCGGTGCAGCAGCGTTCAGAAAAAGGGGAGAACTTTGAAAGTGCCCATGCATGGAGCGCGCAGAGTAAAGCAACAGGACTAAAGATACAGTACGTCTTGTAACAACGGAGCATCGCTCTGTCAGAATGCACCGACTGAACCACCATCAGCTTCCGCAAAGCTTTTATGCACACGGAGTCCATTGGGACAAAACACAGCTGTTGTATGTGATCGCACGCCGTGCCTCAGTACCTTCACTCACAAACCAAAAGCTGAGTTCTCTTTGAACGGCATAAAAGCGATTTCCGATAACAGACAATCAGGGCCGAACCGTGTTGACGAACATCAGCTCCATTCGCAAGGCTGTCGGATGTTAGAGGAACCCTCAGGTCGTCATCTCCAAAAGGCCCAAAGATGACATAAAAGCGCAATTGGGAAGAGGTTTTGGCGCCCCTGTCAGACCAGGGAAATCATCATGCCCTCACACCCAAGTGCCGACAAATGGCATGTCCGCCAAATTAATTAAACTTGGAAAGAACCATCCTGTTCGGAGAAATGTCTCTCAGAACTAGCCTGCGTTATCCAAAATGCCACAGTCGACGGACACTCACCATTCGTTGTTCATAGAGTCACAGTGAAACCTTATGAGGGCACGTTCCACGTAGGTTCTAGTGAGTGATGAGATAGGCTTCAGAAGGGATGCGACTGCCGACTATCAATGCACCTGCAGCTTGAGATTTTGTCAACGGTGGGGAAATGTCTCCGGGACAAAGCCAATGTGAATGGGGAGTATTGTGACAGAAGTTAGTGGAGGGGAAGTAAGTAACAATGACAGTAATAATAATAACAAATTTTTCTCAAAGTGTGTCCAGAAACATGGTTTGTATTACCATGACGTGCGATAACGGCAGCAGCACAAGAAAAAGACACTGATGCACAACGAATGGAGTGTCGATTGGATAACATAAAGCACACACTGGGGCTCATATTTGGTTAAAAGTTCATAGATGGCAAAGAATAGTCCAGCAAGCAATTTGATCAAATTGCACCTCTCGTTCGTACCGGCTGGTTGATTGGGATGAGTATACCATAGATGGCAATTGCGCATGCAACAGAGCTGGATGGTTCGTCAACGACCTGCGCAAACCCTTGATGGGTGGAAGTGAATACAAAATGAATCTGGGAGAATGAATAAATGAAGGTATCAATGGAGCAGAAAAACGGAAAAGAGAAATTTATGGGCAGTGGCTAGAGAACTGCAAAATTTATTAGGCAGTGTATTGAACTGCCACTCAAAGGATGAAAATCCAAAAATGCAGCGTGAGGCTGGCTGCGGCATATGGGGACGATGGTATTGAGTGGAAATTTTGTAATCAAATTTGGCTATTGGATTCTTGCGAAGTTTGTTCTCGGTAATTTTGATTTTACAGGTTTCTGCATGGCCCAACAGTGAAGGAGTTATTGACGAAGGAAGACTGTCGAGAAGCTGGTGGAGAACTATTCAAAATTAAGGAAAGATCGGTCGCATTATTGGGCGACGTGCTTGGAGAGGCAGTCTGTTGCCAAGTTAGCAAACCAAAATAAAAGCTCAGGGGTGACAAATTGTCAAAATCTTCAGGAGGAAGATTGGAACCGTAAGCTAAAGCGTGAACCATGAGATGAACAGTAAAATTCACTTACGCTAATTTACGCCGCCCGCTTTACCCGGGCAGGCCGGTTAAAATTTAAGCGAGTTACTGCGCGATGTATATTTCCCTGTGTTGCAGGTGCATCCAATATTCACCGATAGAATGAACCAACATTAATCATTTCTATGCACCCAGCGTGCGGTGAAATCGTCTACTAAACACAATCTCCTCGTTAGTCTCCGTTAAAAACTCTATCTCAATCTGCTTTCGCGAATGCGCATTTCAGTGTTAAACAGTTTTTTATGTGACCTGTTTTTGGTGTTCATTTTTTAGCTCCTCTATGTTGAAAAGATCCTTTTGCTTCTTATAGTACTTCTGGTAATGTCACGAAATAAACTGGATGCAAAGTTTCCAAAGTGGCACAAATGCTTGCAGCGGCACGTAGCGACTGTCAAATATATAGACATAAAGCGCCTTGAAAACCTTCATTTCCTAATTGGATCATTAAAAATGTTTAAAAAGCAATCAAGTAAAGCAAAAGTCAGCCCTGTGAAGAGAAAGGTTGTGAGATATGCGCTGCGACTGACCGAAAGTCAGCTAACGTATATCGTATATGAAAAGCAGTTTTCGTAGTTAGATGTTTAAGTTAAATTTCAACGTTATTTTTTACCACGACTATGAATCGAAAGTGCACAAACCTGTATTGTTCTGCACGTGAAACGCCATGATTTCTTGTAATGAACAGATAGCAGCCTCACGGTGGGCTACTTATGTCTAGCCACCAGGTTTTTCTGTAGTGGAACTTGGATTTGTTCCTCCGGGTAGCTTGTTCAACCGAACGATGGCTGCCACGTGCAGTCGCCACTTGTGCGTTGCTCACGCATGCACCGCTCACACGCTCCCGCTAAAATATACTCAACCCGTAGTCACTTCCGACTGTCTTTTCTTGTACCGGTCAAGTGTCAGGGTTGCCAGTATTGCAATCGTACGGAGCCGAGTAAGAGTGATGCACGAGTGGTCACAAATGTTAAGGGCATGGAAACGTAATACGAGATTCGCGTTGCGACAATCCTTTCTACTGTTCGATCAACTGTGCCCCCATTCACGAATGCTGTTCCAGACGCTACGATTCTCATTCCATGCCATTTTGAGTCCGCTTTCATACCTTTCTGGCTTTAACGTCACTATGAATCAGCTAATAGTAGAGACAGGGCTCCACTCACCATCTCCGCTCTGGCTGTGAGCCATCGAAGCGGCTTAGACAAGAAATGAATAACCGCGAGCATCTGCAGGAGTTTTCGATTTAGGTAACCATATCTGCTGGAGTCATTTATATGGGCGGATGATTGGCCCTCCTCATCGATGGTTGATAAACTCGGTGACGCTAACTACGGTGTCCTTCAGCTAAACCTGCACAAAGTTGATTACAGAGTGAAGAAACTCGACCAATCAGATCTGATGAAGGCGGATGGAATGGGAATCCTTAGTCACTTCGTCGAAACACCCTTTTGATAGGAGCGCATTTAAGGAATTAAATGGTAGTTCTAGTAAAGTGTGTATGGGCAACAATTGATAACGGAATTCACCTTTTTAACCATTTAATTAATTCTGATGTCTTGGGTTTACTAGCGACTTGACGTTCCGTCATTTAGTGTATCTAGACGATGCGGCTGAGGAACAGAAAAGCTTAGTGGAAGGTGCTTTTACCCCGCAATATTTAATTGCAAACAGCG
>LUCM01011531.1:20395-32308 GCA_008360955.1 Fasciolopsis buskii
GAAGAGATACACAGTGAATCTGTAACATACGTCATTAGTATAACTAGAAAAGTTGCGCACTGTTGCCAACGCTTCAAATGTTTCAAAAGAACTTGCAGGACCTCACATGCTTACATACACAATAGCATAACCTAAGTTTTAAAGATATGCAGGTCGCGTGACATAAGTCGACTGTGGGCTAGTCCCTGGATCACAGTTGGTAACGCGTCTGTTAAGTCCCGCGGAAGGCTTTGCTTTTAGTCCAGATAGTTACTGTAGTATGTGCATGTATAATGTAAAAAGACGTAATCGCTTGGGGAAGTTTACATTCTTCTGACTGCGCTCAGCAAACAAATGCTATACGGAAATCTACTGATTTACCAAATCGCCACGCGGAAACGTTTACTGCTACATGACGGGTCCTTCGTTCAATGCCCCATGTCCAAGATAACGCGTCCGAGTTTATTCTTCGGTGAAAACCAGATATTTTAAAATGAGTTTCTAGCACCAAACATGTTGACCAAGTATCAAGCTCTGTAACTCATCATCCAAAGCTCTTCTCATAGTTTAGGCTACCTGCAGAGAAATCATCCTATCAGAGCGGGTCGATCGATGGTGAGCTAAGACCGGAAAGTACAACCGTGCAAATCAGTCACGGATACGTGCAACATGCTCATGTGGTGAAGTTGAACAAACCGTGGAGAGCCTGCCCGGTAGCGTAATGGCTAAGGCGTTCGACTCAGAATCGTTCGTCCTTGTTCGGGATCGCGTCCCAGTTCGGGCGCGGTCGATATGCACTGCTCATGATTCCTAACAAGGATGAAACAGCTGTACAGTGCTTCCATGGTTTCTTTATGGTGAGTTGGGCGATGATATCACAAAGTGAATTATTTCATGGAAACATTCAATCTCCTACTACTAACATGTACCAACCGTGTTTTATTTGAATGCTGTTGATGCCTACAGGTCCCATTAACCTTCCAAACATGAATGAATCCTCGACATGAGATAAGCCATCCTGTGTAAATCTTTGGGTCTTTAGACACGAGCCATCACACCACTTCAAAGTTCAGTTTGATTGTGACGGCGTATTTTTAGTCCTCGGGAACATGATCTTGTCAATGAGCGATCTTAATGCAAGACAAACTTTTGATTCTTACTATTTCTTATACAAAGCGATAATCACCGAAATGATTTTCAGTCGTAGTTCTCAATCGGATTTTCGTCACAATAAAATGCCAGGATCCGAGCGAGTATTGGGACCAGATAAAAGAAGTCTGCACCCAGCGGCAACTGCCACACAGAAGTCCATGCCATGCACGCCACAGAAACGGCAGACGTCCTCGACCTCGACTGCTTTGCTGAGCATCAAGCTGGTTTCCGACCCGCCCGGGATTCTATGAACCAGATCTTCGTTCTGTGAAAAACTTTAGAACATAGCGGCATCTTCCATAACCCTACAATTTGTTTTTCTTGATTTGACAACGGAGTTCGACTCAGTCGATCATGCAATTCTGTGGTGATGCCTATCTTTGAAAGATCGGCCAAAGAAGTTCATTCCACTTTTCCCGTCCCTCTATTCAGACATCTGAATCCGAACTCGAGCTTACGCCGAAGCGGTGCTCGTTGGGGTTGTCTCTCACTTTTGCTTTACAACTTTTTCACTGTGAGGCAACTCCTTTTTCCCATGCGGAAACTAGCTCGGACAGAAAACTGTCTGAATTAGAATAAGCGGACCACGCTATGCTACCGAATGACGATCCAAATACGTAGCGAACATTCCTAAATTGTGTGGACAACATTTATGCGGCACCGCCCAAGATAAGATCACTTTAGGGTGATGGAGTGAACCTTTTGGCCCTTTTTCGAATACTGTTCTAAACTTACATTACTGTTTGTTGCTGACCACTCATGTCTAAAACAACGCAAGAAAACTTTGTTAAAGATATCGCATAGTCGTTAAGCCCAGTGGGAGAGGGGATGCGATTCACAACATCGAAACTTCCAAACAACTGGACTGGGTGTGACAACGAGACTAGGAAAACAGTACTATCATCTGCCGCCAAAGTGATCGGAAGATTTGGAATTTCATCCTCTGAACTTTTCGCTGTGATAGATGGTCATCCCACTTGATCACCTCTTGTGAAACTGTAGTAAACACCCTTGGTTAAATAGCACAAAGAATGTTACGTATACGTGGTATTTGTTTTTGTGTCTGCTGGCAAACTGATCAAGGTGATGAAGATAGGAATCACAGCGAAGGGAAACAAACATTGCTCTGTTGTGGGAACACCAATCCCGTGTATATTGTTATTTCCGTCACTGCTGACTATCAGTCAGCCAATTAGTCCGTTAGCGGATGCTGCTGGTTCTTAATCTCAAGATTTTGTCAGTGCGTTTTTTAAATTCGAAAAATTAGACAGTTTCTCATCGAAGAGTCCAACACCTTCATTTGAATTCAAATTCAGACACCGCGACGGTGAAGAGATCTGTTCCCGATAGGGTTGTAAATTTTCTCGCTCGGTGGTGACTTACGTCATCGTCCAGAAATGTCAGTGGTTTCAGTTGGCGATTCTTACAAATAAGCATCAGATTGAAGAGGTTCTCCTTTGTTACCTACCCTCTGAATGAGGCACATTATCCATAGTACACCTACAGTGGGATCCATCTTGACCCCCTGTCTACTTTCAGTATTTCAACAATGGAATGTATGGGTATTTTCCTCTACCCATTCCAGTGGCCTGATATATGTTTGCTCTCTTCAAAGTAAGTTTTTGAACGACGATGTCGGCGGCTTGTGTGCCTTCATTACCCAACGTACCATACAGGTTGGCTTATCTCAAGCCAGGATTCAGTCACGCCTAGTAGGTCAATGAATAGAGGTCTGACGAGGTATTATCCTGGTGTTCAAGAACGGCGGTTGATTTGACGTGGCGACTCTGAGTAAAATGAGCGGAAGAATAATTGATCCATTCAGCCACTCTCTGTTGCCTTTCGGTCAGGTTATTGTTAAAGTCAAAGGGTTTTGTGTAGGATTCTGATCGTTTCCCCGTTTAGTGGCTAAGCTTCTTGGCAGCACCCGTTCATCAGCTCCCATGAGTTATGCGTCTACGAATAACCCCATACTGCATCGTTTGTCATTCAGGATGATCAGAATTATGCTGTTTATTGCATCGAGTGGGGCAGGTAGTGATAAGCATGTTTCTGTTCAGAGTCTCCTATTTCATTCAAACTACCTTCTGACCCTATCCATCCCTTTTTCCCCACTCTGCCTACCAGCAATGCCTTCCATGGTAACATGTCTGACACTTGCAACGGTTCGTTTGCAAATACTGTTGAAAGTGATTTACAATCTGCTGGGTTTTATTTTCTCAATCCTTGTCAGTCTGATTTTCGGGTCCCTCAATATGAACATTCTCGTGCAAGCCGACCAACAGGTGTTTGGCGCTTACAGTTTATTCTTCTGAGATTCGTGTCTGCTGTATCGGTGAAACGCGAATTCACGTCTCCGATAGGGTGGTTCAACTAGCTGCGCCTAGTATCTCATCAGCGCATTTCTTCTACACTCACGAGATGAAACAGCTTACGCTGCGGGTCGATGCCGAACATGGCCGCCGAGAGATGTACCAAGACTTTCGGTGTTAAATCACTGTAGCATTGGCAGCATACAGTGAGAGAACTATCTTAGTAATTCCAAGGTTGGGCTTAAGGCTGAATGCTTCAAACAGGCACTGAAATATGTTTTACGCATGACAACAGAACGACTGCGTTGCTGTACGCTGTCCTTCGAAACAGGGAATGGCAGGAATACGAATCGATGTGGTCGGTAGATGACAGCATAAAGATGTGAAATTTTTAACATTTGAGATCGCGGAGCACGTAATCCGATTAGCTGTATACATTCCCCGATCCAAAGGGCTAGCCCATGTCAAGAAAAATTCAAGAGAATCAAATGTTAAGCCCCAGATAAAAAACCATCCTTATATAACGGCAAGTGACTGGTCAGTCTTTGTGTCGACTACCGTTTAAATCAGCGGCTTGATCGGTCTGTCAATGATCTGATTTATGAACCGGTCCACATAAAATGCCGGAGTTCTCCAACTCTCTGAATTGCATTAATCTTTAACGGGGCTACTCAAATTAGTGATTTGCCCCAAGCCACTTAAAAGGAGGGCGAAGTGGGCTAATTCTGTTGTTCAACATCAACATAAACCCAGAGAAATCCGAAATCGAGGCAGCATGAATGCAAGGCAGAAAAAATCGCCGAAAATAGCATTGCGCCACTATACTAACAAATCATCAGGAGCTGTAAGTCGTACAAAAAGACAACTGTGCGTGAAATTAACTACTTAGCCACGCTGCATTAAGAGATGCTCAACCAGAAGACAATACGTATCAGTGTAACCAGTTCGGAACATCTTAAGCTGTTCCACGCTCTTGATCTGATAAGGGATACAAGCGTCAAACAACTATGCATCGGACCACAGAAACCAGTCTTCACATAGTCTTTTCTATTTGGGTGGGTCAGGAGGCCAAGATCATTAACTTAAAGTTGTTTACCTGAGTTCGAAAGGGTGAGAGTGCCTGAGCCTCGAAGCCGCTCAACCGATCAGCTGGCTTAATCGACATCGGAAGCTGTGAATGTTACATCACGTTGGTTGCACTGATGTCGAACGTTTGAGAAGCGGAAAACAAACATGAGCATGTCTTACTTGTTTTCCCATCCATCTAACCGTTCTTGAACTTTGAAGAATTATCTCGGTGTAAGCCACAATGTCGAAATAAACATTTCCCTATTCATCAACATTATACATATGCACATATTTGTCTACACATCTCCGTTTGCGATTTCTGACTGAAGCGATCAGACGAGCTTCTTGTACTGGTCAGTGCGATCGAATTCAGATGTCCAACACTTGTGTATGAAGTACCAACAGTGAATTTACTTTGTATCCGTTTCAGACCGCTTATTTTCCCCACCAGACTGCGGAAATTGTTACACAATGAACTATTTTGACTATCATCAAAAGTACAATCGCAATGATGGAATTACCTGCTATCAGTCGCCCGTTTATAACCCAAAGATTATACCAGCACCCGGAAAATCTAGGAACGACTCTGCTTACGAAAGTCAAGACCTGTATTTCCTAATAAGGGAACTGAACAATGGCAAACTGCCGGTTGTTGTGAACAACAAGATACAGGAAACTGTGAAGAAAATCATTGGAAAAGGAAAAGTTTGCATTTGTTAGTCATTAGTTATTGATAAATATTTTCATATGTCAAGGTACTTCACATGGGACAAAAAAGACAAATTGTTTCAAACTGACAGAAAGCCGAAAGAATACAGACTCGTATCGCTGTGTAAACAGTATTCACAATGTTGTGAGGGAAAAAGCACCTGATTTGAAAAGTCCATCCCAAGTAGTGTGGAATGTTGAATAATACCCGTTATTCAGTATGTTCTGACGTTTCCATTCGACAGTCAAAAACTGAAATTTATAAAAATCTATCGAACTGTTTGTTCCATCATGTTTCCAAATGCTTCATGATGTCTTGGAATACATAAAGACTTCCGGTGAACTGACTAGTTTTTATTAGCAATGCAGTTGTCTGTGTACTGATTTGCTGGAGAATATGAGCATTCCAAAATAAACAAAAGAACATCGATATGATGCGTAAAAAGGTAGGTACTCAGTACTTCCCGATGCCTTGCGGACAAGAACTTTTTAAAGTCAAAAGATCTGCTTGAGGACCTCAACTGTCCTATGACCTAGAAGCAGGACCCCCTAGCAGTACTCCTCCGGTGTCTCCCATGAGTTACATAATTATGAGGATTTCACGGTGCATCGGTCGTCCCGCAGAATAATCAGGATCGCACTGACCATTCCCACGAACGGTGTGGGTCGTGGCAAGTATGACACCACTCAGAGTTCCCTGTCTTTGGTCCCCAACCGTCTTTCTTCATCCCTTCTGCTTAACCATAATGTTTCTACCGGCATGCTTGACACTTACAAAAGTTTACTGTCAGATAACGTAATTGACCTTAGGTCTTACCGCTAAAACTTTCTTAAGCCTCTTCAGCCACTGAATCCTGGCTCCTTTCAATAGTACAGTCAAATGAAGACCGGCAAACAAACGTGCCATGAGTCAACAGTGGACTCACTGAAGACTGATATTTGATAAAAACCAACTGCGCCTGGCACTCCAGCAAGAGGTTTCTTGTACAACTCAATAGACGAAGCACCTCGAGCTGCAGATCCATGTGGACAACGCGCACTAGACAGAATCTCAAGGTCTGTAGCTCGGTTCGGCGTTTGCTTTGAACCTTCAAAGTGTAAAGTGCTGTTACAGGACTGGACAACATTAGTCCCGAACGCGATACTGAATGGACAGGAACTGACGATTGTGGACCGTTTCACATACCTTGGTAACTGCGAACGATGGTAGCTCGGCATTAGAGGTAAGCAGGCGTATATTCAGGGTTTGAGCGGCTTACGCCGGACTGGAGCACTTGTGGCATCGGCCTGGTATTTCAATGAAACTGAAAGGTCGTGTGTACTGTGCCGCAATGCGCTCAGTTCTGTTGTATGGTCGCGAGACATGGAGTATGCGTGTCGGAGATATCCGTCGGTTGTAGGTTTTCGATCACGGACATCTACATAGTGTTGCCTTGGTTGGATAGAGTGACCGGGTGAGTGATGTGGAAGCGAGTAATCTAGTATTAGGTGCCGGTTCTAAAAGCACATTACCTCAGCGTGTGAAGTTTGGTGGACTACGCCGGTTGCGTCACGTATTGCGGTATGGCGAACACTCGTCTACCATATCGTGCCCTATTTTGCGTTCCTCCGACGGAGTGAAAAAAGGCATGTGAATGTCAGCAGATGACGTGGCAACATGGAATGGGAAAATACACAGCGAATGTAGATAAAGTAAGTGTCGCACGTGTTCTTGGTTGGGTTCCGAAAGACCCGTCAACTAGCTTGCTGGAGAAATTGAACCGTATTTAGTGGAGATCGTGTTGTCATTTTCTTTCGAATCAGAATGATTGAAAGAGTGCGTTTGCACAATTAGACCGTGTTCCATATGTTGGCTGCTGCGGCATTCCTATCCTTTCCCGCTTGTGTAGGTAAACTCTTTGTTCCCCTTGAACATTCACTCTTCTTATATAGACATGTAACCGTGAGGAAAAGGCAGCGGTCAGTGAGGCTTTGATTGCTGCTCAACGCTGAACGATAGTGAGGCGGACTATCCTTGACTGGCAAACCTGGAGTGGCTCTTTGAGACCAACGGTCATGCACGCGCAGTAAGATTACAAGGGTTTCGGAAAGACAGCTGAGTTTAGCACTTGTTTGTCATCTTTCTGTAAGCTCTGACAAATAGTAACACACATGCAGACGGACGGGTTTTATGTCGAACCCGCTATTCTCGTTAGCTGGGGCAAAGGCTGTTGAACTGCATCTGTATTAGGCGATTTTACTAATTAGCTTCGAAAACTTACTGCGCCAGATCACTGTTTAGGTGGGTGCCATGCCTTAGCTCGGTTTGTCTGCTTTGTTTTTGCGCCGATTCGAATGCACATAGTCTGCCATCAGAACCATGGCGAGGGATGAAACCAAACAGCGAAAAAGGAGAAAGAAAAAGAGACAATGTGTAGAGTTCATAACGTGATAGTCCTTCTGTTCCCTATCTCCAAATCACCGGTCACCTACCGATATCCATGAGTCCTTTGTTCTGTGCAGGTGCCTGACCGTTGTTGTCTAGTAGGAATTTCCAACACAGTTCGCGTCGCACAATGACATGGCGCTCTCACTCCGCAGGTAATCTGAGCCAGATTAACCATATCGCAATGGGCAACCGCTGGCGCGATAAGGTCCAACACTGTAGGCCGTACTGGTTCATGTATTGGCTAAGAACTTTAGAGACAATCAGAAAAATCCTTGACAGTTAAAATGTCTGCACACTTTCTTATTGGTAATACACTAATGAAGGTTAAGGATTCAGTCAAACCAGGTGAAAAACTGCACTTGCTGAATCAGTTGCAAAGAAAGCCTTGTTGGATATTTAGTTCAAATAAACAAACAACTGAAAGTAGAAATTACGGAGCACAAACTGAAGGAAAAAAGCAAGAACAACAAACAAAACGGCGTTGGAAAAGCTATCTAAAAATTTCACACCGGGCTTAAAACATACCTCATCAATTTTTCGATACATTCCGAAATCAGTTAGGACCCATTATACAATCCAAAAGAATTATTGCGATTTACGATGCAGACAAATGGCCATCCACGACAACCGCAAAGCTCGTCAGCCGCACTACGTCTACCTGATTCGGCTGTTCGCCCCAGCTGCAGGCAAAAAAACGTCAGATAAGCTAACAACTTCGAAGAATAGCCGTGTAGCTGAGCGCTGGGATCCAATCGAGTGGATAATACATTTCTCAATGGTTTCCGCCTGCTGTCGTAAATTTGTTGTCCATCAGAATTAGCTAAGTCTAATGGAGCGAAAATATCAGCTTCCTAGCTGTAAGAAGGTGAACAGGATACGGCGATATCCACGGCATTAAGTGGCGATAAGCCTAAAGAAGGACTGTGAAAAGTGGTGGATTAAGATATCCGAAGAAGTGGAAGTAGCAGCTACTTCGGTTGACCACACATGACACAAGACACAGCCACACAAAGTAAACTGGCCAACAAAAAAATTCTGGTTCGATCGCCGGCGACTTTGAGTTTCGGTCCGTCGTTGGTCCTGGTGGCTGTGACTGTGAAGTGGTGAGCTTAAGACACTGTGACGAATGCTTCTGAAATTATATTGTTCAATGCTAATTTATGACTCAATGATTTCAAAATTCCAAATCAAAACCACTAACCGTCAGACCAGAGACCGTTTATCGGAATAAACTTTGTGTTGCACGGTATTTTTAAGGTAATAGGTTGAAAGTTTGGGCCGATTCTGCATATTTAGACGACGATACAAACAAAGGACATGTTGCACCAAGGGAAGCTCAGGAACAATGAGGCAAGATAAATTACAGGCACACACAGGACCAACCTTAAAAGGGACCGATCTAGAGATTAAAGAGGAGTAGTATGAATAATAAAAGCAAAAGGTGCCTGGGATTTGACACTATGTTGACTGACATTTTCACTGAACGCCCCAGAAGCCGCAATACAAGTATCCTCTCCATATCTCAACATAATCACGTCACATACAGACTCAGGGTTTAGGAAAGCAAGCCATGTTGTAACATCACGCCATATTTGTGCCACAGCTAACTGCCAACACAAACAGCGATCCACCCTCAAGGTGGCTTTTGTATCACAAGCTGGACGTATGAATGTAGCAGACAATGCATGCCCTATAGCCACTGGAGCACTCAACGCGGGAAACCTGACAACCATAAGCCTGAAACCTGGACTGACAAAATTACATAAGGTCAGGTGCATTACCCAGCAGCCCGACAGCAAATTTCCGCCTACTAACACAGAACCTGGAGTTCCAACTTTTAACCGTTTTGGAATGACAGATGCTTCTAAAGTAGTTGCTTATTGCCTATCAAAGTTTGACCACGGCAGGAAAAGAATATTGAACGAAATTAATCACTTTTACTGGTCAAAAAAAAATCGATCAGTATATTCAGAAGCCACTCGAGAAAATTCAGCATACTTACCTTTATGGAGAGGGAGATTACCGTTTTTTCTCGTTGTGATAAGAGAATTCGGCCAGTTAAATTAGTTAAAAAGCTAATAAAAGTCGATTTTATCACAATGGTGTTAATAAACGAGCGGATCATACCTCACATTTACTTATTTAACAACCAGTTAAGGATGATCAGTAACAGTTGGCCTAAAGCACAGAATACTGTTCCACATAAGGTTACAAACGGATCAAACCCGAAAGCAATAATTATCGTATACCTCTAACATAATTTGTAGCACATATTTCTAAGTTAACAAAAACCGTATAATCACTGACGCGCAGGAAAAATTTAAGCAAGTCATTCATAGGCGGATAAACGGCTTTCGTCACAAACGGATTTTCTGTGGTTGTTGGGCTAATGGGAGCAACGCCAACTCCAACTAAGGTCTAAACCATATGCACGAAAACGACTGGTATGCGCACTCTACCTCCTGTGATCGCCAATCACAATGATAATGAAATAGATCCACATGCACACATACAGGGCATATCCAAATGTCCCCTTCAATAATGTGGATCAATCGACTCTCAGGTCATAATCACTTTGTACGCTTTAAAAACGGAATGGGGCCGTGCTTGTCTCCACCGCATTTCTTACAACAAAACGATGTCTTTTTTCGACATTTACCATATCCCCGGAGTTATCCGTCATATAAACCGTAGAGGTTTGATTATGAATCTTTGAAAAAATTGTTTGTCTGACTTTATGTTCAGTTTGCTCGTCGAACACTAACATCAATAAGATATGAATCGTTTCTGCATGAGAGCGGAAGAACTAACTAGAGAAAATGTAGAAAAATAAATGTGAGAAATCTGGGCCACGAAGAGTAAATCACTGACGGTCCAAATCGTACAGAGATTCTAGAATCATTTGACTGGTCGGTATATTAAGTTCGTAAGTGAGTCCATTCTCAATAAAACCGGAGGAGAACGGCAGCAAAATGCGGGAAATTATGCGCCAAGAGAGTAAAGAGTAAAAATGCAAGGAACGCGCATTGACCCTAGATGGAGAGCAATGAATTTCTACGGAAGAGAACAGGTTTAAAAACCGTATCCAGTTTATGATTAATCCCCAGTCAAACGGATTACGGTACATCAAACCACGTTGTTTAAATTGATTAGCGAAGTTAATGTTTGTGTGACGTTCTACGTTGGTTTCTCCTCTGCTGATTAAAATAGTCTGCCACACCCAAAGCGCCATAACCAGGGGTACGGCGACCAAACCGAAGATGAAACAACCCGACGATAAGCGATGAAAACTTCTGTAAGAAGAATGGCAAAAGTGACTCCAAGAGCCGACTGTCGAACCGTTCTGTAATATAACGAAAATCAAGATAAATGGGGCGCATTGAGTACGACAAAAATCACGACCGCAGATTCAGAAAACACCAAATGCGACACGACATGTACCGAATCAGACAAGATATTCAATACTACTAAACTTCAACACAAAATTCGGAACCTGAGAAGTGGCCAAAAAATAAACTAAGTTTAACAGCTAATAGTAATAAATTACGATGATGGAAAAAACAAGGCGTTGTTAACTGCAGACTTTCAAATGCCTGCGCAGGCTGGTATACAGAAGCCCCAGGCAGCAAGTTGGCTTCTCGTTTGAACGCCTCTCGAACTGATTACAAATACACATGCATCCCAAATAGCCTCAGTCGAGGAAATTCCGTTAAGTCTCAAGGTCGAACGCAAATAACCGGTACTGTCAACTCAGTGTTAGCCTAATTCTAACAGCTTCAAAGGTGCTCTCGTTCGCCATCCTTTGCAGGTTGTAAAACAAGCATAAAAGACAAATCGCGCTGGTCGTGGATGCATCGATCAAATCTTTACCCTCCGGGAATTGTTATAATACAGTTTCGCTTTCCAAGGGCAAACGACCACTGTGCTCGCAGACCCCCGCAAAGCCTTCGACTCTGTCGACAGGTCTGCATTGTGATATTGTTTGTTGAGGAATGGAGTGCCTGAGAAGTATGTTATGGTCCTCAAAGAGTTGTACCGTCACCTCAGGTTGGGTTAAGGTTTATGGCCAGCTGCTGCCACTTTTCATCATCTCCAGTAGAGTACGGCAAGACTGACCTACGTTCTAATTTCCATACAACTTTATCATAGCGAATCTTCTACAGAACGCTTTATGTAGTCCTCTAGACAGTGGAGTTGGACTTCTCCCAAGGAAGAGTTTCTGACTTCCAGTATGCCGGTGATATCGTTTTACTGAGTGATATGCAC